>CAUJRU010001487.1:0-147432 GCA_963277665.1 Viscum album | reverse complement strand
ATTCCTATGTTATTCATTAATTTTTTATATGTTCACTTTTCACTATAGAATGATATCACATTGATCTATTGGTTATGTTTTGTACCATGTTTTGGGGGATGGTTAATTATTCATGCTCATTGGTCATTCTATTTCATTTCTGTTATTTTAATATTTTATACTGGAATAATTTTTTAAATATGTTATAGTCTCCCAATGTCACATTATACCCTCGATGCTTGTTAGTAATCTATGATGTATGGGGAGGTTCTCTTGATGTTATGTGGTGACCCAGCTCAGGGAACTAATTTATTGTCTCCATGTTCAGGGATGATACATTATTTTTTACATTATTTACCTATTTTCACTTATCTCTCAATAGTTTTTTCTTTAGAAATCATTGGAGTCAGCCTCTTGAGTATTACTCACACCCTGATCGGGCCTCCATTTCACTTGTGTCCCACAAGCATATCTGTCATATTTATTATAGGCATAGGTTGGGTGACAGATCATGTTCAGTACTGGTTGATAAGGATGGATTTCAAGGGTGGTATCAGGTGATTGGATTAGTTTTCCTTAGTAATAGTATAGGAATATTTTTTGTTTTATTTTCGATACATTCTATAACTATCGTAGTGGGAGGTATGAGGAGGAATGATTGATGTCATGTAGTGAACTAGAATAGAGCACCGATTTAGGGACATCCAGGAATGGTAGTTATATACATATGTAAAACATTTCTATTTCTCAATAAAAATTTCATACTTTAGTTTTGATTCAATAATTTTATAATTAATTTATAACATAATGGGATTAATATAAAAAATAATTGCATTATAAATGAAGAACTTAAAAAATTTATTATAATTTTTTTGATCCACAAAATATTTTGATGTCTTCCATCTGTCTCTAACTATTTTACAAATCCATTACCATTAGAAAAATTTATATAATAATATACATTAATATCTTAATCTAATCATTAAAACTATCCTTTATTCATTAATATATATTCATCAGATTGTTTTGATTAATAATAAATATTATTTCTAAGATATCATGTACCATAGTGATAGTAACTAAAATCATATCTTCCTTTAGTTGTGGATTCAATTTTAGTGGCCTTCAATGTATGATATGGGTCATTAATCTTGTTACCCTTCATTTTACTATTGTAATATTACGCCATTATAATGATAAAATACATAATATTATTACAGAATGAGAATCTATAGGTTTAATGTAACCCCCCAGGCTTCCACAGTATGCTTCTCATTGAATAGTACAATAGCGTGTGTTGTACGCAACTTCAAGTTCTAACACACCACAACCAATCAAAATAGCTGTTATAAATAGTAATACCAAATTTTTTAAATTTTATAAATTTTATCTTTCTTAATGGACATCATTTTTGTATTCAGAATGCTGAAATTATCTTAGGGTGATTTTTTTGGTATTTTTTTAAAAACATTCAATTTTTTATGAATAGTGAAAAACCCATAGTTATAGTTTGAAACCAAATTTTTATTTAAATAATAATTTATTTTAGGAGCATTTTCAAATTTACATAAAACAAAATTTTACCACTTTTGTGAGTTTAATTTCAAAAATCTGAGAGACACAGTTGATATCTGTATGTAAACTATGGTTCAATGAGATGAAAATAACTTTTGGTGAATAGTAACTTTTGACTTTTATTTACCGCGGTTAAATGTAAATATGGTAATCAAAGGTAAAAAATATATTATAATTTCCCAAACACATATAATAATTCTATTTGATAAGTGTTATTAGACCCAAAAAAAACTTTAGGAATAAAATAATATTCTTTAGGTCCACTTGGATTAGATTAGGAAATTTATTATTATTTAATTCAACAAAAGAGTTAAAAGTTTTAAATTCAACTTTTCATAACTAAAACATTTTTAATATAAGGATAAAATAAATATAAATTCGACTATAAATATTCATTAAAAATATAAAATTATTTCATACATAATGGTATTTTATTTATAATTTTTAGACATTAAATAATTTAATTTATTTATGACACAATGATGATGTAGTAATTACATCATTAATGAAATATTAAAATAATTGATATTATAAATACCCAAATAAATGTAATTTGGGATTTTTTATGTGTTATACTAATTTTATTCTTTAATATGACATGTTAGAGTTGAATAAATAAATTTTGTCGAATTAATAATGTTGTTATGAATTGAGGAAAAACAAACTACCAAATAGTGTCAAAATTGACATAAAAGAGTTTTTAAAACAAATATTATGTTATAAATTGATATGACATTCATAAAAAACAAAGGATTTACCAAATGACTTAGTTAAGTTTATATATATTAACAATAAACTACTTGGGGTTAACTTGGCTTGATATAGTATGTTTATTAACCATATAATATAAAAATAAAAAGATACATGGTAAAGTCAAACTATTTAACTAAGAGTTAAATCTAAAAGATAAGGTTAATATATTAATCCAAACCTATATAAAACATATTATTTCAGTGGTTTTCGACCCATCCCCACCTTAAATTATAAATAATTCATCTTTTATCCATTATAAACTGAGCATTATTTTATTATAAAATAATATTTCAATCTTTTCCTAAGGTGCCTCTCACCCCTCTTATAAAAGGGTACTTGACCTTCTCTATAATTCACACCATCAAACCATTATGATCAGAAAAACCCTACCTAAATACCCCCACAATTTTCCTCCCTTAATCCTAGAGGTCTTTCATTAGTCATAAATCCAACTTAATGACCCCTTTTGACCAAATCAAAAGGAAGAACCCCATTAAAGAGATAAATATCTCACCAATTCATTAAAGTTATTTTATTTTTCCACTTCCTCTTTTTTTCATTATAAAATAATAACTCCAGTATCTTATATATACTGTGATGTTATTATAAAAATGGTAGAACCATATTCATTAAGTTATCCATCCTATGAATAACATGTCACTATACGTGCGTACATACGGTTTACCGTCTCCACGTTGTGGTGTAGTTGTTATTCAATACATTATTATTTTGATGGGTATAATAATGATGTATAATTGATGTAAGTAATAGATATAACATGTTAATTATTATTTATATATGATATAACATCAATTTACTTATTATTTTAATAACAAAATAATGATATTGTCTCCCGTGCGTACGTACAGATTATCGTCTCCAGGAACATGATGAGATTCATTCCCCATCGTAATAATTCAAGAATAATTTTCATTTAACGAATAAAAATAATATTTAAAGAACATAATATCCTTTTAGATATGAATCAAAGACACTCTATCCATAACAATCATGACTTATGTAACTCAGCATATAAATCAAAACGAATTAGTTAACAACCGAAATGATGATACTACTAAAACATCATTAACAAATCAATATTGGAAGATCATATATTATATCATATTAATGTATATGGTTATTGTATAATTTAATAATAATAATTTCACCATTATAAAGGAGTTTATACTACCCTCAAACAAGGAAAATTACAAGGTAATGGTTAATTCTTGAAACTCTTCATTATTCAGGGTTATTTATATGTAATTACTTACTAGGACCACATTTTCATCCACATCTGTGTTTTCCTAAAAAAATGTATTCAAAAACATTTTTAATGCTTACTAGACCATGGGATAAAGTCATTTATACCCTTATTTGACCTTTTATGTTTTTAAAGGAATCATTCCGTCATTTTCCAAACAAGTAACTTTATGACCTTTTTGACAAAATTAAGGTAATAATGTTTTTTTAACTTATACCGAAGGTGCAGCTATATTCCACTGATATAACATCGTCAAAACGTCCCTTACAGTCATATAAGAATATTTTTAAAATAAATGTTTTATTTTATAATAATTTCACTTTATATTATTTTAAAAAAATGAGATATTTCTCTCAAACAGTTTTGATTTTATCTATGTCAACATCTTTAATAGATTTTAATATTTTATGAAGTTTATTTATTATGATACAAATATACTATTTTCTATTGAAGGTTTTGGGATATGTTTTATTGTGGATGTGTTATTTTTCTATAATTCATCGTTTATAGATAATTTATTGAAATTTCGTCTGATTTTTTAATACGAATGCTTATGTTATGTTTATAACATTTCATATGAAGAATGCATTGGACTTAGTACATGACGGGTGGAGCCCGCTATAGCTCTTTGATGCATCGGTAGGTCTCATTAGACAAACTGGTGTCTTGGTCCAATGCCTTGATAGAATTTTATTTGTAGTCTTTCTACACGTCTTTGACTATGTGGTTATGATGTATGGAATTATGCATTCTATCATTATGAATGTGGCTATTGTCATTGTATGGGATTATTCGACTAGTAGAATATCCATGTCTGTAAGTAAATGAAATTATTTTTATTTTTATTTTCCATATTATGATGAAGTTTATGTTGAAAATGCTTTTTTTATTTGTATACATTTCCTTAAATGTTTTTGCGTATTTATGAATGTTTCTGCTATATTGTTATCCTTAATGAGCATCTGAGCTCACCCATTTCTATGTTTTATTTTTACCTAGATGAGAAGAAGTATATAACGAAAAACCTGTAGGGACAGTCTATGGTATCTCAGTGTTGTATATGGAAACAATGGTGTTGTTGTTTTTTATTTTATGAGGTAATATAAACCATAAGAATGTATGTAGTACTTCCAAGGCTATGAAACTAATAGGTATTTCAAAACTTAATCTTTTGTGATCATGACAATGATACGTAATAATGCACCGAATCTGGGCTTCTAGGTTCGGGGTGTTACTGTTGGAGTCAGAGGAAGTTTAGTACAAACCTTGGAAACTAGATTTAGAAAAACACTTAGTAGATCACATTATCCAAAGAGAGACTTTGAGGATAAGTATAGAAGAACTTCCTAGATTTTTTTACTATAGATATTTTGTGAGTTTTCCAACAATACATCCATGTCTAGATACAAGCAGGTAGAGGAGGCTCTAGCACAGATATACCTAGGGGTAAAACCTGAAAACACCACTTTGAGCTAGACTCGAATGCAAACTAGTTCATGACAACAATCCTTGTTGCACTCTTGGTTACACCAATCCCAGGGTATATTCTTAAGGTAATCCACATTTTATTTACAACCCATTATGAAGGATTTATGAGTATATACCTCCTCAAAGAAAACATTTTTTTTATGATTATGAATTATATCCATAAACTGTTTGATTAATTTCATGTATGTTATATGTTTGGAAATGCATATTGTGAATCATAAAATAATATAGTGCATGCCATTGTTTAGAAATGGAGCCTAGTGGAAAAAATAGAAACTGTATCAATGCACATTCTCCTTTTAGACATTTCTCTCCTACTCAAGATAATTATAGTGGAGCTTGTGATACAACTGGTGCAGATCATCTTATCACTATACTGGGAAAACTCAATCAGGTTATGAATAATAACTTTACCCATATGGAGCACCTTGATCCACAGTGTGGATGCTCAATGTTAGATTTCTTCATGAGGAAAAAACCACCAACATTAAATAGGGGTACAAATCTATTAGTAGCTTAGCAATTGATAATTTCCTTAGAGAAAATATCCCACTCCTTGGGGAGTAGCGAAAGGGAAAAAGTTGTCATGTCACTTTACTGCATCACATGAGATTTTGATCAATGGGGGTCATTGATTCAAAACACAATGGAAGATGATGAAGTATCAAATATGTAATGGAGGGAGTTTAAGGAAATTTTCATAGAAAAATAATTTCCTCATGACCATCGAACATATATGAAAATATATTTTTTAGTCTAAGGAAAAAGGAGGATGAGAATGTCGCAAAGTATAAATCTATCATTACAAGGTTAGGGAGTCATGTTGTAGATTATATATGTAAACCAAGAAGTAATATTGATCAGTTCATTTATGGGTTAAATCCATTTATCCATCGATCATTAGTATCACAATCCTTCTCGTTATATAATGATATTGTCTCATGTTCTATCAAGACAGAAAAAAGATTTTCTAAGTATTATGACTTTAAATCAAATCAAGAGAAGAACAGATCCACTAGTCAATATGGAAATGGAAATAAGGGGAAGAAGTGAAAAGTTGAATATCCATACTACAGTAAATGTGGGAAGAAACACCCCGATACTTTTCTGAAGGGAATGGGAGTCTATTACAAGTGTGGTGAAAAAGGCCAACAAGATCATGATTGCAAGGGGAAGAAAGAGGTTGTTAATGTTGAATTCTACAATTGTAGAGAAAGGGGACATTATGCAAATGAATGACCTAATAGTTAGGGGAACATACCTCTGAAGAGTCCAAGGGATCAAGGACATGCTTATTCTATCACTACTGATTAGGTTGAAGCTCTAAAAGACGTAGTGGCGGGTAATTTAATGGTTAACGCAAGTTTAGCCAATGCTTTATTTGATTCAGGATCATCGCACAATTTCATATCTTCATAGTTTTCTATGAAAATAAGATATTTCCAATTTGATATAACCATGTATTTGTCAATAAAAACTCCGAAGGGAAGTATCATTGCAACAAATATTTGTAAATCAGTCCCCATTGGGGAATATAAATGTTCTTTATTTCCTGATCTCATCATCATACCCATGATTGAATTTGATATAATACTTGGTATGGATTGGATTTCAAGCCATGATATGAAAATTTATTTTAAGAAGATGTTTATGGAGTACCTTATCTTTAGAGCAGAAACATCACCACCTAATTGTTAACTAGATTCACCGCCAGTATCACACCTAAATTTAATTATTTAGGAGGAAGAGAATTAAATAATTGTGGGTGAGTAGAAGAATGTTCAAATAGATGATGTACCTATTGTGCAAAAATATGTTAATCGGTTTCCAGAAGATTTACCTGGACATCCTCTAGAATGAGAAATTGAGTTTTCCAATGACTTAATTCATGGTTCACAGACCATATCGAAGTCCCCTTATAGAATGGCCACTGTGGAATTAGTGGTACTAAAGAAACAACATGAGGAATTGAGCAATAACAGATTTATTCACCCTAGTGTTTTTACATGGGGAGCCTCTGTTCTTTTTGTTAAGAAGAAATATGGATCTATGAGGTTGCACATTGACTACAGGGATATCAATGTTATAACAATAATGACCAAGTATCTCTTAACTCTCGTTGATAATTTATTCGACAAACTTCATGGAGATCAATACTTTTCAATTATAGACCTTTGATCAGGATATAATCAGTTGTGTGTGAAGAAGGAAGACATTCTGCAAACAGAATTTTGAACCAGGTATGGGCTTTACAAGTTTACAATAAATGCCTTTTGGATTGTCTAATTCACCCTATGTCTTCATGTATGTAATGAATTAGTTTTTCAAGTAATATATTGATGACCTTTTAGCGGTATTTAATGATGATATTTTGATATACTCCAAAATGTATGAAGATAATGAAAATAACATGCGAATTATTCTAAACACTCTTAGAAGACATCAATTATATGGGAAGTTAAGAAAGTGTGAATTCTAGCTTCCAGAGATTTATTTTCATTTCCATATTGTCTCTATGGATGGAATATCTATTGGTACTTCTAAGACCAAGGAAACCCAAGAATGTCCAGCACCAATGAGTATAACCGAGGTACACAGTTTTATTGGTTTAGCGGGTTATTATCGGCGTTTCGTCTAGAATTTTTCCCAATTGGATATCCCATTAAATAATATCACACATAAAGGGGTTAAATTTTATTGTAAAATAGAGAGTGAATAATGTTTTGAGTGATTTAATAGACTATTAGTCAATGGTCATATCTTGACACTACAATCAGGGAATGATTGGTTTGTTATTTATAGTTATGCATCAATGAAAGGACATGGTTCTGTCCTTATGCAGAATGATAGGGTTATTGACTGTGCATCACAGTAGCTAAAAATTAATGATAAAAATTGTTCTACTCATGATCATTATTTAGCAGTTGTAATCTTTTATTTTAAGATATGAAGACATTCTCTCTATGGTGAAAAATGTGAGATATATACTGATCACAAGAATTTGAAGTATATTTTCTCAGATAAATAACTCAACATGAGGAAAAGGAGATTTCTTGAACTACTTAGGGATTATGATTGTACCATACACTACCACCTGAAGAAGGCAAATAAGGTAGTAGATGCTTTGAGTAGAAAGAATAATGGAGTTGTGAACAAGATGAGAGTTGAAAATGTTCTTATATACAATGATCTAGTAATGTTGGACATGGGGATAACCATGGAAGGTGAAAAATCAAAACATATTCAAATGGTTTCTGAACAATATTTAATAGAATGGATAAAGAGTTCTTAGACTGATGATGAAGTGTTTCAAAAGAAGATTAAAGCTGTGAATGATGGGAGATTGTGTGACTTTGTGTATGAAGATGGAATTTTGAAATTTGAGAAGAGACATTGTGTTCTTGATATACCTGATCTAAAAATTGAACTGTTGGATGATTCTAAAAGTAAAAATTTCTCTATACACCCTAGTAGCACTAATATGTATAGATATTTGAAGGAACATTTTTGGTGGGACAATATAAAGTGTGAGAAAGTGGATTTTGTGTCAAGATGTAGGGTTTTTCAATAAGTGAAAGCTAGAAGGAAACAGCCTGGAGGAGTCATGCAGCCTCTTCCAATAGATGAGTGGAAAATGGAATAATATTACGTTGGAAATTCTCATGGGACTATAATAGACTCCTAGAAAGAATGATTCAATATGGGTCATCATTGATCATCTTACCATGTCAGTACATTTTCTTGCTATAAGAGAATATTTACAACATGAATGTATAGAAAGACTATATATTAATGAAGTTTTGAAACATCATGGAGTTCCCCTATCAATTGTTTCTAATCGTGATCTACATTTTACATCAAGATTCTAAAAAAGTCTTCAGAAATACCTACATACTGAACTTTGTTTGAGCACTGCCTACCACCCTCAAACTGATGGACAATCATAATAGACTATTCAAACCTTAGAGTACATGTTGAGATCATGTTCACTTGACTTTCAAGGTACGTGAGTTCAATATTTACATATGGTAAAATTTTCTTATTACAATATAATCCATTCAAGTATTCAGATGGAACCATATGAAGAATTATATAGAAAGAGATGTCGCACACCAACCTATTGGGATGATATTGGTGAAGGAAAACTTGTTGGCCCAGAACATGTGTAGGAAACAATGGAAAAGGTGAAGGTAATCCAAACCCACATCAAAGCAGCTCAAAGTAGGCAGAAGAGCTATGCCTATAACTGATGGAAGGATTTGGAATTTCAGGCAGGAGATCATTTTTTCTTGAAGGTATCTCCATTGAAGGGTTTTATAAGTTTCGGTGAGAAGGGAAAATTAAGTCCTAGGTACATCAGACCATTCAAAATTCTAGAACTAATTGGAGTTGTATCTTACCATTTGGAAATGTTGCCAAGTCTCTCGATAGTCCACGATGTGTTTCACATATTACAGTTGAAAAAATACATGCCTGACCCAAAACATGTACTTACCTATGAGGAATTAGAACTGGTACCTGATCTGTCTTATTGGGAAGAGCCTATCAATGTTCTTGATACAAGAGATCATGTGCTGAGAAACTAGACAACTCGTCTGGTAAAATTTTTTATAGAGAAACCATAAAATGGAAGAGGAAACATGGGAATCTGAGGAACTTATGATGACGAACCACCTCAGTCTCTTTATGCAGTAATATTCTAGAAATTTTGAGGATGGAATTATTTTATGGAGAAGGGAATGTAAAACCCCAAGCGTCCACAGTATGCTTGTCTTTGAATAATACAATACACAACTTTGAGTTCTAACACACCACAACAATTCAAACTAGCTGTTATGAATAGTAATACCCACTTTTTGAAATTTTATAAAATTTACCTTTCAAAATGGACTTAATTTTTGGATTCAGAATATCGAAATTAGCTTAGGGTATATTTTTGGTATTTTTCTGAAAATTTTCAATTTTTGATGAATAGTGAAAAACACTGAGTTATAGTTTAAAATCAAAATTTTATTTTAATAATTAAATACTTTATTTAAATTTATTTTAGTTAAAAATAGATACATAATGCCAATATATGTTCAATTTAATTCATTGGATTCATATTATAATAATTTTAGATATATAAAACTTTTATTGAACTTTTTACCGTCCATTACCCACCTTCTAGGAGCATTTGAAATTTTACATAAAACATAATTTTACCACTTATATGAGTTAAATATAAAAAATCAAGGAGCACTGTTGATACCAGTAATTAAAATGTGGTTCAATGAGATGAAAATAATTTTTTGGAATAGTAACTTTTGACTTTTGTTTACAGTGGTTAAATATAAATAGGGTAATCAATGGTAAAAATGATATTATAATTTTCCTAACACATGTCCTAATTCTATTGGATAAGTGTTATTAGATCAAAAATAACCTTAGGAATAAAATATATTCTTCTTTGTCCACTTGGATTGCAATAGGACATTTATTATTATTTAATTCAAATAAGAATTAAAAGTGTTAAATTCATGTTTTCATAATTAAAACATTTTTAATATAAGTTTAAACCAAATATAAATTCGAATATAAATATTCATTAGAAATATAAAAAGATTTAATAAATAATTGTATTTTATTTATAATTTTTATACATTAAATAA
This sequence comes from Viscum album, assembly GCA_963277665.1. Lineage (NCBI taxonomy): Eukaryota > Viridiplantae > Streptophyta > Magnoliopsida > Santalales > Viscaceae > Viscum > Viscum album. Next base: position 136,722 of record CAUJRU010001487.1, on the reverse strand, counting down.
TTTAATTTATTTATGACACAATGATGATGCACAAATTACTTTATTAATGAAATTTTAAAATAATTGATATTATAAATAAACAAATAAATGTAATTTGAGACTTTTTATTAATTAAACTATTTTTATAGGTTAATATGACATGTTTGGGTTGATTAAATATATTTTTTTGAAGTAATAATGTCGTTATGAATTTATAAAAAAAACAAAATACCAAATAGTGTCAAAATTGACATAAAAGTGTTTTTAAAACAAATATTATATTATTAATTGATATAATATTCCTAAAAATAAAAGGATTAGACAAATGAATTGGATAAGGATACATATATTCATAATGAACCACTTCGGGTTCAATTGGCTTGTTATAGTATATTTATTAACCATATAATATAAAAATACAAAGAGGCATGGTAAAAGTCAAACTATATAATTAAGAGTTAAATCTAAATGTTAAGGTTAATATAGGGCCCCAAACAGGTCTAAAACCTATTGGTTGAAAGATTTTCAACCCATACTCACTGTAGCCTATAAATAATTCATTTTGGAGCCATTAAAAACCGAACATGATTTTATTATAAAATAATATTTCAATCTTTTCCAAAGGTGCCCCTCACCCCTCGTATAAAAGGGAACTTCCCCTTCTCTATAATTCACACCTTCAAAGCCATTTGTCTTAGCCAACCACTTCCAAAATACCGTCTCAACTGTCCTCCCTTCATCCTAGAGGCCTTATTTTAGTCAGAAAGCCATCCTAAGTATCCCTTTTGACCAAATCAAAAGGATGAACTTGAAGAAGAGGTAAATAACTCACAACTTCATTCAAGTTATTTTCTTCTTCCACTTACTCTTTCTTTATTGTTTACATTATAAAGTAATTAATCCAATAAATTATATATACTTTGATGTTATTATAAAAATATTACAACCGTATTCCTTATGTTATCCATCCTATGAATAACTTGTCACCATACATGCGTACATACGGCTTACCGTCTCCATGTCGTGGTGTAGTTGTTATTCAATACATTATTATTTGGATGTGTATAATAATGATGTATCATTGATGTAAATAATAGATATAACATTTTAATTATTCTGTATATATGATATACCATCCATTTACTTATGATTTTAATTACAAAATTATGATATTGTCGCTCGTGCGAACGTACGGATTACAGTCTCCACGAACGCGATGAGATTCATTCCTCATCGTAATCATTTAAGAATAATTTTCATGTGTTGATTAAAAATAATATTTAAAGAAATTAATATCATTCTGGATATGAATCAAATACACTTGATCCATAACAATCATGGCTTACGTAACTAAGCATCTAAAGGAAAATGAATCAGTTAACAACTGAAACGACGTTACTACTAAAATATCATAACAAAATCAATATTGGAGGATCATATATGATATCATATTAATGTATATGGTTTATGTATAATTTAATAAAAATTATTTCACCATTATACATGAGTTTGACCTACCCTTGACCAAGGAAAAGTATAAGGTAAGGGTTAATTATAAAACCTCTTCATTATTCAAGGTTGTCAATATGTAATTATCTACTGGGTCCTCTTTATCATCCACATCCCTGTTTTCCCAAAACATTTTTCTGAAATATTTTTACTACCCACTAAAATATGTGTTAAATTCATTTATACATTTATTTTACATTATATGTTTTGAAATGATTCATTCTGTCATTTTCCAAAAAAGTTACTTTATGCCCTTTTCAACAAAATTAAGGTATGAATGTTTTTTTAACTTATAAGGATGTTGCGGCTATATTCCTCTATTATAACATCATCAAAGCTTCCATTACAAGCTTATAAGAATATTATCAAAATAATGGTTTTCTTTTATAATTATTTCACTTCAAATTATTTCCAAAAAATTAATGATATATTTCTCTCAAATAGTTTTGATTTCGTCTATGTCAACATCCATTAATGGATTTTAATCTTGTTTGAAGTTTATTTCTAATAATACAAAGCTTAAATTTTGAATTGTAGGTTTTGTGATATTTTTTACTGTAGAAATATTATTTTTATAAAATTCATGGTTTATGGATAAAGTATTGACATTTCGTATGCTAGTTTCAATATGAATGTTTATGTTATTTTTAAAACTTTTCATATGAGGAAGGCATTGGACTTAGTAAGTGACGGGTGGAGCCTACTATAGCTACTCGATGCATCGGTAGGTCTCATGAGACAAACTATTGTCAGGGAATAAGGCCTTGAAAAAATCTTATTTGTAGTCTTGCCACAAGGCCTTGACAATATGGTTATGAAGTCTGGTATTATGCATTCCATCATTATGAAAGTGGCTATTTATATTGCATGTGATTATTCGACTAGTAGAATATCCATGTGAGTAAGTAAATAAAATTATTTTTTATTTACATTTTCCATATTATGATGAAGTTTATGTTGAAAAGGTTTTTGTTTTAGTTTTATATATTACATTAAATGTTTATGATTTTTTTTGAAAGTTTTGGCTATATTTTTGTCCTTACAGAGCATCTGAGCTCAGCCCTTTCTATGTTTTATTTTTTCCAAGATGCAAAAAAGTATATTATGACTGACATGCAGGGATCGTCTGTGGTATCTCAATGTTGTCTATGGAAACAATGTTGTTGTTGTTTTCCATTTTATGATGTAATGTAAACCTTATGAATATATCTATTATGTCCAAGGCAGCTAAACTAATCGGTCTTTCGAGACATGATATTTTGTGATCATGCCAATGATACGCAATAATGCACTAACTCTAGGGTTCTAGGGTCACGGCATTACATTTTATGTCTTGGGAAAACTAGGATCAAACATAACATTTACAACATCAAAAATTAAAATTTATTTAATTCCTTCTTCTAAAGACTATTATTGGAACATGACCAATCCTTAGTAAATGTAGTTACATGGGGATATACATCAAAAAATAAATGGGATATAGAACAGTAGTATGATAGATAATAACAATTTTGAATGGGGTGAGCATAATCATAACATCATCATCAAAATATTGAGAAGAAACATTAATAAAAGACCTAAAATATAGAAATGAATTTAAAATTAAACATCATTTCTTAGTGGCCATCAACCATGCATAGTTTTGATATAATATATCTTCATGTTCAAAATTAATTTCACATTAACTCATGATATTCATCACTTTACCCAATGCATTGGAGCCCTATATAATTCCAGACGCACCTATCACATCATAACTTTATCATTATCATATATTCCACATAGATCATTTATAAAAAATGAACATAAATAACCAATATAATGGAAGGAGTTTTATATCATAAGACCACAGTCATAAACATTGATTTCCCAAAGGAAGGAGGGTATAAAATAATTGATATAGGAACCATCAACCTTGTGTGAGAAGTAAATGTTGTTTTTATGAAAGAAGAGTACTTTTAGATAACCTTTGTATGACTTAAACTCTAGTGGAAAACATTTATATTCTAGAAAATTTAAGATAATGATATAAAAAATCATTTTTATGGCGTGAAAATTCCAAAAATGTAGTGAAATATAGAGAACCCGATGAAAGAAACTTGGTTTCGAGAATTTTCCCTTATATTGTATCAGAACACTTTATTCACATTAATGTCCTATATAACCACATTTTATTCATTAGTTGACAATTCCAAAACCTTGTGTATATTAATATGGTTTTTTATGGTTTCATTTATTTATTTTATTTTACTTTGGATGAGTTATATATTTTAAATACATTGTTCTGGAATGTTCATTTTTATGGTTCTCTTGAGCGGTTCACTTGTATTCATAAATGGAATTTCGTGTAGACATGGATAAAAATCCAGAATGTATATTTCATGTTAGTAATGAAATTCCTTTGGACTAAATATTTATATAATGAATTATATTATATACCATGTGGATGAATAATTATATAAGAATTTAATTATGATCGTTCGTGTTAATTTTGTTGGTTTTCTGACCACAATGAACTAGTTTTGTTTAATCATTTTATAATATTTACATAAGTTAGTCTAGAACATTAAATAGGATATAATATATAATATAATTTGGTTCAACCAAAAAAGTGTTTTCATGTCCATATCTGAAGGCATCAATGGAAAATGATAACATGTTGATCTTGAAGGTGATACATTAATACATCACAAACAACTATTTCCTTTCTAAAATAAAAAAGAAGAGGAGAAGAGGTTTGGATGATATAATATCTCATTTTTACCATAACATTAAAGTATATGTATGATAATAGAAGTACCATACCATATAGATTTTGATAGGTGGGCAGAGATTAATAAATGATCATGAAATTTAAAGGATGTAAAATGAAAAAAGAGAGGGGGAATTACCTCTTGAACCCTCCACTATATATCCTCATTAAAAAACTTACGCATGGTATTTTGATGAGGCCAGAATCTCTGGGATGTAGGTAAGGGGTTAGGGAAGAATTTTGGGAAGATTTTAGATTTTTCTATAAGCTTGAAAGTTGTCAGGAAATGAGTGTGTGAAGGGTGGTATTTAGAGTGGGGGAGATAGGGGTTTTATCACAATTGTATTCATTACTATATAATTTCTCCACAAGAAAAGGAATAGTTTATATTAAATGAGATAATATAGTAATTATATCCTATTAATCCTAATCATATGTTATTATATAATCAAAACATAACCATGACTGACTCTATAATTCATGAATTTATCTTATGTTATAAATTATTGTATTTAACTATTCATTTAAAAATTAAGTATTTCAGAAAAATCAAAAAAATTCACCCAAATCATTTTTTGATGTGTACAATCCAAAAAAATAAGTCCATTTTTTAAAAAAAAATCTAAAAATGATAAATTTAATTTATAATTAAAATCATAATCAACATAAAATAAATTTAAAATTAAAAGATATTTCATAATGATTTAAAAGATTTCATAAGTTCTTATGAAATTATCAGAAAACCCAACAGACATAGAATTTTTAATTTTTGAAAACTATTTTTTAAATTAGATTTTATTTTAAATTAATTAAATATTTATATTTAAATATCAATGACTTACATAAAACAAATATTTTTACTATGGTCAAATTGTACCATATAAGACAACTAAATTTTATTTAATAATTCAAGAGTACGATTATAATTATTTTGGACAATTTCATATTCATAAGTGTCATAATAATGTTTATAAGGTGAGGTTACTATTCATAAGGGTAGATTTATATTCACTAAAAATTATGTTTATCCTATTAGACTCCAAACATCGTACTCATCGCAATCGTTTATGTCATATTTTTGAAATTCAAAACATAGAGGTGGAAAAATTATTTTTAATGATATCATATTATTTATTATCATGATATTTCATTGTGCTTCATAATGTGATTATACAATAATATATAATTATAGTAATTAAATTCCATTAATAAAACTTTTGGAAATTAAATTCCCCCCCTTATGAAATGTCACCCTTGAAATTTCATTTTACACAAACAGGTGATTGTACTTCTCCTTCATTGCCTCATATGGTTCCCATGTTACTTCTTCAAACATTTGGTTCCTCCACAACACTTTGACAAGGAGGGATTTCATGTTTCGTAGAACCTTATCTCCCTATTCTAGAATGATCACTTACTGCTCCTCATAAGGGAGATCATCTTCCAGTTGTACCACCTCTAAGTTGAGTATATGTGATGGATCTAGTATATACATATTTAGGAGTGATATGTTAAACACATCATGAACATGATCCATATTCAGTGGAAGAGAAAGCTGATAGGCTACGGATCCTATGTGGTTAATGTTCTTAAAGGGGACAATGAACCTTGGGCTTATCTTCCATTTTTTTCCAAACAGCCGGAATCTCCTCATGGGTGATATTTTATGATAATAATTATCTCTAATATCGAACTCCGAGCCCCTTAAATGGTTGTCATAATAGTACATTTTTGGAATCTAAGAAGCTTTGATGTGTTTATGGATGACCTAAACCTTCCCTGTCATCTCATTCACATGATATGTTCCAAGTATCTTTCTTTATCTAACATCATCCCAATAGGTTTGAGTTCTACGTTGATTTCCATATAGAGTTTCATATGGAGAAATCTAAATTATTGAGAGGAAGATAGTGTAGTATGAGAACTAAACAAATGGGATATGCTGATCCCATACACGTTTTAATTCTAAATGGAATGCTCTTATCTTGCCTTCATGCTTAAGAATAATCCTTTCAGATTGGCCATTAGTTTGGTGGTGATAGGTCGTGTGTAAATATAATTCATTGCTAAAATCATCTTGAAGGATCCTTAAGAATTTAGATGTGAACCATGAATAATGATCAGAGATAATTGCTAGTGGAACACTATATTGTCTTGCCAGATCCTTCATATGTATCTTTTCTTGTTGTTCAAGGGAGAGATCTTCTAGAATGGCGATAAAATGGGGAGTCTTGGAGAGTGAGTCAATCACAACCCATATAACATTATTTCCATTAGATGAATTCAGGACACCCATGGAAAACTCATTAGTTAAATTCTACCATTTACATATGGGTGTAGAAAATGGTTGCATCACCGCTTTGGACTTTTTCTCTCTACATTAACTTTCTGACAAACCAAGCATATTAATATATATTCTTTAATCTCCTTCTTCATGTGGTCCCACCAAAAGTGTTTTTGGAGATCACGGTTCATCTTGGTACTACCAGGATGGATATGGAATGTTTTGATATGTGCATTATCCAATATATCCTTCTTTTTCATGGGTTATGATGGAAGAAAAAGCCACATTCCAAGCTGAATCACACCATTATTGAAAATATGGAAATCTTGCATGTTCTATTCCTTTAATGCATTCACCTTCTATTGTTATAAGGCCCCAGCCTTAAACCTTACTTAATCTTGAGTTATTACAAGATTACACATTGAGGATCTTTTCAGGTTTAGATTTTTAGAGAATTAGATCATAAAACATGCATTACCTTCCACATCTAAACGAAGTGATTACATAAAGATAGTATTCATTTTTTACATCAACGAAAACATATTTAAAATAAAACATGGATTCTTTCTTGAAACTTCCTTGACACTATCATCATATCATGTAGCTTTACCTTGACCAGTGAAAAATATTTCAAAACAATAACTTGGGATGAGCATAAAAAGCTCAGTAAGGGTTACAAAAAGTTTGGAAAGGAAACATGAGTACATATATACATAATAATGAAATTATACTTTACCCATAAAACATAGGCACTTTAACGTACTTCATCAAATCATTAATAAATCATAGAAATCATAAGACATAAAAGGTAACTTGAGGCATTCATAACATTCTTACATAGGGAGTAACCCTCTTGGTTACGTTTGGAATACCCACCACAGTATATTCCCTAAATCTCTTCAGAGAAACCTTAATGTTTCACTCCTTCGCGTTACCCAATGAATTGGAGATCTATATCGGGATCACCCTCCCTTAGTTTATCACGGAACCACCCATCTTCATAATAATGCCCAAGAACCATAACATAATGTTATCACATAAAACATGCATAAAGGAAACATAACATTTCCACCTTTCAATAATAAGATATCAATACAACACATTGATATAAAAACATTATGAAAACCATTTTCAATACCAAAATAAAAGAAATGTAAAACATGGTATTTATTTTTCTTTAAAAAAGAAGGTATGGCTTGTAGAGGAAGCCGAAACTCAAATAATGGTAATGGCGGCGGAGAAGTCGTTGTCGCCGTATACATACGACAAAAACATTCCCTTTTGTCGTTTAGTAAAACGCTTCGTATAAAAAATATTCCTTTTGGATAAACATAAAATTCAAAGGGGTTTATACACCGTATAAAATAAGGTTGTGTATAAAACAAAATATGCCTCAATGAATAGAGATTGAGATGAAGTCCGATACAAAGACGGTATCCTTTGATTAAGGATAAATCAATTATATAATTATATGTGACAAAAGAATACACGAAATATAAGTGAGTATTAACTATAAAAAAATCAGAGGACATTCACACATAATCATATAATGACATATTCAAGTAGTACAAGTTTATCCCAAAGAATCAAAATCGGGTTAAGAAGTTCCCATGCAAAAATTCGACAGCCTAACGGTGTCACTTCAATATTCAAAAAAAGAGTTGATGGGAGATAAAAAGGGTATCTCATCACTTGGACATAAAATTTACATCAATAAAGATATAGGAGAACATATCCCAACATAACAATATGTAAATTAAAAGACCCAACAAAAGAAGTCTTTAAAAAAGTGGAGGGTGAAAGGTTCCCTTACCGACTTGGATATCTTACGAACGATACACCCCATGAATGAAGGACAATACAACATTGATGTAAATACTCATAAATGAAATTATATTACACAACGAGTAAAATAATGGGTATTACATACACCACTCAAAGGAAATTTTGGAAAATGTAGCATAAATCTCACGGGAATAAAAGTGAGATGAAAAATCCCTTACGAAAACTCGGTAGCCTAACGACACCACATAATACTTCCAAAATGGATTGATGAGAGAAAATAGGTTCACTAATCATATGAACATAAAATTTAAAATAGTATTAATATAAAAGAACATCCAAATCATAAGAAAGATGATCTTAAAAGGAATGACATAAAAGAGTGTACTTAAAAATAAAGAGAGGGGTTGGATCCCTTACCTCAAGTCCAACTTGTCTTGTTCATTTCATTATATTCCTGAATAATAAACATTGGTCAATTTATAATTTCTTAAGGACCTCCTATAAATATTATTATTCAGTTCATATCACATATTTTAATGTTATAATAATTTGTTAATAATATGAGTCCATATCAGACATTTTTGTCGATGTTTGGTACATGAGTCAAAATTGAACTTGTTGGAAAATAATTTTACATGTAGTTATAGGTACATCATATCCAGAATAGTATTGCTTTTTTAAATATCATAAATATCCAGTATATATTAATTTTATACTATTCCATAGCATTTGAAGATAAAAATTAAAATCACCATTCATGGAGACGGTAGGTCGTACGTACGCATGAACACTACTTTCATTTTTTGTCATATTAATGGAATTAAAACAAAATGAGAGATATATGTATATGTTATAATTCCAGAATGCTATCCATCATTTTGATGTAATATATTACATATATATCCATTATATATATGTCCTTATAATAGTACATAACATTTTGAGATAAGAAATGAAATGTACCGTTCATGGAGACGGTAAGTCGTACGTACGCATGAACGCTACATACATTTCGATTTCATATTTAATGGAATTAATACATAATGATAAATAATATTATTTTAATTCCAGTATGGTATCATATATTATAAAATTAAATATATCCTTTATACGTACCACATATGGTATTAACAAATCAAATCACTTTGAGGGGGCGGTAGTCCGCACTTCCTTAAATGAAGATATCGTGTTTACCCATAATGGAAACAATAAAGGTATGAAATAAATGAAAAATACAGAATCTTAAGTAAAACATAAACATATTATATATCATATATAAATATAGTGTCATATTAATGGCCACCTTTGAAGGTTATAGAAGAATGTTGAACAATCATCATTTCGGGAGGCAGAAATTCGTCATCCACGGAAACAGTATGTTCTTTAACCATTAGATGAAGGTGTGTGTAATTGTATCTCTAATACTTCTTATAACAAAATCCTAGTATATTGAAGATACTGGAGTTTTTACAAAAGAAATGAATAAAAAGAGTTTAGGGGGTTGGAGAAGCAAAATAAAACAAAAGGACTCAAGTGAAGACACTACCTTAAAATCAAGTAACTCCCTTTGGTTTGATCTCAAAGGCTTCCTTGGGAAGACTTCTGCACAAAGTGAGGCTTATAATAGTTATAGAGGGATGTGGAGAGACAAAATTTGTAGGGTTTGTCCGAGACAAAGGCTTTGGAAGTGTGTGTAAGGTGGTAGATGTGGGGGCCTTTTATAAGAGGAGAGGAGGGGCCCTCTTGGAAAGTAAAGAAATGTTACTTTATTTTAAAATTAGTTTCGGATTTTAATGGTCCCACATTGTTGTGTTTCAAGTATACGGTGTTAAGGGTTCTTAATCCACCCATATAATAGGTTTTGGACATGTTTAGCTCTTAGATTTTACATTATCATTCCATTTTATTTAAATCATTAAATAATGAGGTAATCGCTGCATCATCATGGTGTCATAAATAATTTAATATATATAATGTCTAAAAATTATAAAAAAAATACTAGAATGTCGGAAATCGTTTTAGCTTTCCAATGAATATTTATAGTCAAAAATATGACTTGTATAACCCCATGTAAAAATTGTTTTAGTAAAACAACTCATGTTTGTGACATTTTAATTTTAACATTAAATAAAAAGATATTAATGTCATTTTCCAACCAAAGGGCTCCATGGGGTCCCCAAGTTGGCCCACGGATTGTCTTGGTCAGCCATGAGACATACAATAAGGGTAGTACATGTGTAGACTTCATTTCATATTATTTAAACAATATTTTTACCTTAAACTACACTAATTACCTCTAATCGCGATTAATAAACTTAAAAGTTACTATTCACCAAAAAATTATTTTAATCCCATTAAAACACATTTTACTTCATAATGACAACCATGTATGTCATATTTCTTGAAATTAAAAACACAAAAGTATTAAAGTTTCATTTAAACAAAAAATCAGTTTTTTAAATACCACTTAGTGGTTTCACTATTCATCAAAAATTGAAGTTTTTTAGAATAATACAAAAAATTCACCCTAAGCTATATTTGATATACCAAATTAAAAAATGATGTCTATTTTACAAAATTAAAATCATATAAGCTACCTTAATTAATTTAATAATTAATTCATGATTTCATGACAAATAGCGTGTTTTTATGAAACAATATATATCAGAAGATTGACAGTAGTTTAAGTCCAATTTCAATGTGAAATTAATTCCAACGACCACTATTGGATTAAATGGTAAAAATATATTCTAATTTTACTTTAAAACCAATTCAAAAGATAATCTAATCATATAAATAAAGTATATTAAAAAGTCGATTTGAATTAAAATACAACATTTTTCACGATTCATTAAAAAATGAACATTATCGGAAAAATACCAAAAATTTACAAAAAGTAAATTTTGATGTCCCGATTCTAACGAAGAATTTTATTTTGTCAAATATAACACATAAAATTGTCAAAAAGTGGATTTAAAAGTGGTTCGTCATTAAAAGGCGGTTAATCGACCTTTTAAAGAATATTAGAATGTTTACACTTAAAATTGGATTCATTCGTATTTTTAATCCTCTAACATTTATTGTAAAGAGTAAAAATATTTCAAAAACATATATAATAATTTTGTAGTTAGTTCTGTTCATTCCCACCATTACAACGACTAGGCGTTAACTACCATTTAAAATAATATTATTTTATTATTAGAGTGCAACATAAGATTCCCAAGAAACTTATTGTTGCGTATTGGGTACGCCATCGAGCATAGCATCCCCTTTAAAGTAATATTAATATTTTATTCACAAATATGGATAAATATAAAAATGTCATATTCTTTATTTACCTGGGGTGTTACATCATTCCCCCCTTTTTGGAATTGCGTCCTCGCAATTTTAAAATTGGGCTTGGAAACATCCTTGAAAGTCCCAAATCGGAACAAGAGTCAGTAAAAAAATCACTTCAAAATAAAGAAAGTGAAGTACAGAGGTCACCCGAGTTAACCCATACTAGGATTCAATGTAGGAAAACATGGACATTGAGGAGAAAACATAGGGTCATGTTCTGATGGAGAGTGATAGAAAACATGTTTAGGAGAAAGTTAACCATAAGAAAATCACAAACTTGTGGTGGGTTAAATGGTATTTGATTTCCCAGTAGGAAAAGTTAACAGACAACATTTTTGTTTTAAGTTACTCTTCATTGAGGAATTTATTTTTGAGCTTAACTAAATCATAATGAAACATACTTACATGTAACGTAGAGTTTCAACTTTTACTATATTCCTTAATCAAATTCATATTTTCTTCAAAAGACGAGTATTTAGGAAGACTTTTTCGCATTAAGAGTACTATAATCAACTTCTAGAGAATCACCTAATCCCCAAAAGAGAAATTTATACTTCCCATATCTTTAGACCTTAACCAAAACCAAAACCAAAAAAGGTTAGTACAAGATCAGATAATACCCAAAAAGGATAATCCTTTTTAAAAAAACAAATCTATTCTTAATCTCCAAAATTTATCAAACAATACCCAATGTTCAACAAAGACCATTAAATAAACAAATTGTCCATAAAATACTTCAAAGTAAACCAAACTAATATTGAAACCCAAATATTTGAAGGATTTAGTCGCATAGTCTTCCAAGGTACAAATTAACACTTATCTCCAAATAACATCTGTTACTCTTAATGTCTCGTATTAAAATGTAAATAACCTAATCACATATCCTCTATGATAGTTTAATAAATTTCTATAGATAACCCAAAATCAGCTTACTATTAATTCATAAAATACTCTAACTAAAAAGAAGTAGTCAAACTAACCAGGGACTTCACATAGTCCAGTGGAAGGTGATAAATACCAGTTTCACTTTGGTTGTGGGTTTGATTCTCGCAACTTTGTCTGGCGCGACGGGTTGTCACACGGTCTGTGTGTTGTCCTTTTTCCAAAACTATATAATTCTTAAATCATTCCCCAAAAATGAGATAAAATCTTTAAAAATAATCATAACATATTTTACCATCATGATTATCTCATGCCTTTCATTTTCCATCATATCATATAGTAACCCATAATTACCTAAAAAGTAAGGATCAAATAAACCCTAATGGTTACCTTTATAATTATTACCTGAACTTCCACATCGATCGGTAATCTCGTACATGATGCATTACAAAACATACCAAGGTTCAAGTGTATGATCATGACTCATTGATAGTTGGTTTAGAATAACCACGAGTTTCCTCATTGAATACCCCATTTCATCCAGTCTCTTAATCAGAGAACTACCACAGTTTCCTTGAAACCTATTGTCACTTTGGTGCCTGCTAGATCCATCCATTCACTAAAAACAGAAATGTCAGTGTGAGTATATCAACAAAACCATCATTTACTAATGAGGAAGATAACCACTACGATATACTTACTCATTTACATTATCTAAAACTAGGACTCTGTCTGAAATCCTATCCATTATGGTACTATCACTTATGCTTAGAGAATACCCTAACCTCTAAAGTTATCTAAACCGACCTCTGATACCAACTATAAGTCCCCATACTTAAACCTTACTTAATCTTGAGTTATTACAAGATTACACATTGAGGATCTTTTCAGGTTTATAGTTTTAGAGAATTAGATCATAAAACTTGCATTACATTCCACATTTAAACAAAGTGGTTACATAAAGATAGTATTCATTTTTCCCATTAACGGAAACATTTTTAAAATAAAACATGGATTCTTTCTTGACACTTCCTTGACACTATAATCATATCATGTACCTTCCCCTTTACCTGTGAAAAACATTTTAAAAAACGTACATCGGATGAGCATACAAATCTCTATAAGGGTTACAAAAAGTATAAAAGGGAAAGATGATTACATATATACATAAGAATGAAATCATACTTTACCCATAAAACATAGGCACTTTAAAATACTTCATCAAACCATGAATAAAACATAGAAATCATAAGACATAAAAGGTAACATGAGGCATTCTTAACATTCTTACGTAGGGAGTAACCCTCTTCATTACATTTGGAATACCCACCACAGTATATTCCCTAAATCTCTTCGGAGAAACCTTAATGTTTCACTACTTCACGTTACCCAATGCATTGAAGAGCTATATTGGGCTCACCCGCCATTAGTTTATCACAGAACCACCCGTCTTCATAACAATGCCCAAAAACCATAACATAATCTTATAACATAAAACATACATAAAGGAAACATAACATTTCCACCATTCAATAACAAGATATCAATACAACACATTGATATAAAAACATTATGAAAACCATTTTCAATACCAAAATAAAATAAATGTAAAACATGGTATTTATTTTTCTTTTAAAAAGAAGGTATGGCTTGTAGAGGAAGCAGAAACTCATATACTGGTCATGGCGGCGGAGAAGTCGTTGTCGCCGCATACGTACGACAAATACATTCCCTTTTGTCGTTTAGTAAAACTCTTCGTATAAAAAATATTCCTTTTGGATAAATGTAAATGTCATAGGGTTTTATACACCGTATAAAAGAATCTTGTGTATAAAACAAAATATACCTCAATGAATGGAGATTGAGACGAAGTCCCATACAAAGACGATATCCTAGGATTAAGGATAAATCAATTATATAATTATGTGTGACAAACGAATACACGAAATATAAGTGGGTATAAATTGTAAAACAATAATAGGAAATTAACACATAATCATAGAATGACATATTCAAGTAGTACAAGTTTATCCCAAAGAATCAAAATTGGGTTAAGAGATTCCCATGCAAAAATTCGGCAGCCTAGCGGTGTCACTTCAAAATTCAGAAAAAAGGGTTCATGAGAGATAAAAAGGGTATCTCATCACTTGGACATAAAATTTACATCAATATGGACTTATAAGAAAATATCCCAATATAAAAATATGTAAATTAAAAGACCCAACGAAAGAAGTATTTTAAAAATAAGAGGGTGAAAGGTTCCCTTAACGACTTGGGTATCTTTCGAAACATACACCCCATGAAAGAAGGACAACACAACATTGATGTAAATACTCATAAATGAAAATATATTACACAATCATTAAAATAATGGGCAGTACATATACCACTCAAAGGAAATTTTGGCTAATGTATCATATATCTCACGGGAATAAAAGTGAGATGAAAAATCCCTTACGAAAACTCGGTACCCTAACAACACCACTTAAAACATCCAAAATGGATTGATGAGAGAAAATAGGGTATCTAATCATATGAACATAAAAAGTACAGTAGGAGTAATATAAAAGAACATATCAATCCTAAGAAAGATATGCTTAAACGGAATGACATAAAAGAGTGTACTTAAAAAGAAAGAGAGGGGTAGGATCCCTTACCTCAAGTCCAACTTGTCTTGTTCGTTTCTTTATATTCCTGAATAATAAACTTTGGTCAATTTAAAATTTCTTAAGGACCTCATATAAAGATTATTATTCAGTTCATATCAAATATTTTAATGTTATAATAATTGGTTAATAATATGAGTTCATATCATACGTTTTTGTCGATGTTTGGTACATGAGTCAAAAATTGAACTTGTTGGAAAATAATTTTCCATGTAGTTATAGTTACATAATATCCAGAATACTATTGATGTTTTAAATATCTTATATATCCATTATATATTCATTTTATACTATTCCATATCATTTGGATATAAAAATTAAAAGCACCGTTCATGGAGACGGTAGGTCGTACGTACACATGAACGCTTCTTTCATTTTTTTTCATATTAATGGAATTAAAACAAAATGAGAGATACATATATGTTATAATTCCAAAATTATATCGATCATTTAGATTTAATATATTACATATATATCCATTATATATATGTACTTAATATAGTACATAACATTTTGAGATAAGAAATCAAATGTACCGTTCATGGAGACGGTAAGCCGTACGTACGCAGGAACACTACTTCCATTTCTATTTCATATTTAATGGAATTAAAATAAAATGATACTTAATATTATTTTAATTCTAGTATGGTATCATATATTATATCATTAAATATATCCTTTATACATACCACATATGGTATTAACGAATCAAATCACTTTGAGGGGCCGGTAGTCCGCACTTCCTTAAATGAAGATATCGCGTTTACCCATAATGGAAACCATAAAGGTATGCCATAAATGAAAAATACAGAAGCTTAAGAAAAACATAAACATATTATATATCATATATAAATATAGTGTCATCTTAATTTCCACCTTTGAAGGTGTTAGAAGAATGTTGAACAATCATCGTTTCGGGAGGCAGAAATTCGCCATCCACAGAAACAATATGTTCTTTAACCATTAAATGTAAGTGTGTGTAATTGTAGCTCTAATAGTTCATATAAACACATACTAGTATATTTAAGATACTGTATTTGTTACAAAATAAATGAATAAAAATAGTTTAGTGGGTTGGAGAAGAAAAATAAAACAAAAGGACTCAAGTGAAGGCATTACCTTAAAATCGGGTAACTCCCTTTGGTTTGAGCTCAAAGGCTTCCTTGGGAAGACTTCTGCCAAAAGTGAGGATTATAAGAGTTATATAGGGATGTTGGGAGAAAAAATGTGCAGGGGGTGGCCGCGCCAAAGGCTTTGGACGTGTGTGTAAGGTGGTAGTGTTGGGGGCCTTTTATAAGAGGAGAGGAGGGGCACTCTTGGAAAGTAAGGAAATGTTACTTTATTTGAAAAGAATTTTAAGATTTTAATGGTACCACATTGATGTGTTTCGAGGATAAGGTGATAAGGGTTCTAAATCCACCCATCCAATAGGTTTTGTACATTTTTAGGTCTTATATTTTAAATTATTTTTCTATTTTATTTAAATCGTTAAATAATGAGGTAATCGCTGCATCATCATGGTGTCATAAATACATTAATTTAGATAATGTCTAAAAATTATAAAAAAAATACTATGATGTATTAAATAGTTTTATCTTTCCAATGAATATTTATAGTAAAAAATATTACTTGTATAACCCCATGTAAAAGTTTTTTTAGTAAAACAACTCATGTTTGTGAAATTTAAATTTTAACATTAAATAAAAAGATATTAATGTCATTTTCCAACCAAAGTGGATCCATGAGGTCCCTATGTTGACCAATTGACTGTCTTGGTCGGCCATGAAACATACAATAAGGGTATGACATGTGTAAAGTTCATTTCATATTATTAAAACATTATATTTACCTTAAACTACACTAATTACCTCTAATCGCAATTAATAAACTTAAAAGTTACTATTCACCAAAAAATTATTTTAATCCCATTGAAACACATTTTACGTCTTAATGAAAACCATGTATGTCGGATTTTTGAAATTCAAAACACAGAAGTGGTAAAGTTTCATTTCAACGAAAAATCAGTTTTTTAAGTACCACTTAGTGGTTTCACTATTCATCAAAAATTGAAGTTTTTCAGAATAATATCAATACTTCACCCTAAGCAATATTTGATATTAAGAATTCAAAAATGATGTCTATTTTAAAAAATTCAAATAATATAAGTTACATTAATTAATTTCATAATTAATTCCCGTTGTCGTGACAAATAGCGTGTTTTTATGAAACAATATATATCAAACGATTGACACTAGTTTAAGTCCTATTTCAAAGAGAAATTAATTCCAACACCACTATTGGATTAAATGGTCAAAATATATTCTAATTTTAATTTAAAACCAATTCAAAGTATAATATAATCATATAAATACATTAGATTAAAAAGTTGTTTTGAATTAAAATACAACATTTTTCACTATTCATTAAAAATGAACTTTATCGGAAAAATACCAAAAATTTACACAAAGTAAATTTTGATGTCCCTATTATAAATAAGAGTTTTATTTTGTCAAATATAACACATAAAATTTTCAAAAAGTGGATTTGAAAGTGGTTCTTCATTAAAAGGCGATTAATCGACATTTTAAAGAATATTAGAATGTTTACGCTTAAAATTGGATTCATTCACATTTTTAATCCTCTAACAATTATTGTAAAGAGTAAAAATATTTAAAAACATATATAATCATTTTTTAGTTAGTTCTGTTCATTCCCTCCATTAAAACGGCTAGGTGTTAACTACCATTTAAAATAATATTATTTTATTATTAGAGTGCAACGTATGATTACCAAGAAACTCATTGTTGCGTATTGGGTACGCCATCGAGCATAGCATCCCCTTTAAAGTAATATTTATATTTTATTCACAAATATGGTTAAATATAAAAATTTCATATTCTTTATTTTCCTGGGGTGTTATATTTGTAACTCCAGATTATCCATTTGTGCATCCTTGATCATCTCTTGGATCGATGACTACACAATCATTTGGGAAAGGTAGTATGTATCCCCTTCCCATATGACTTCATAATCCATCCATTACACATCCAAGAGTATATAATCTTTTTCAATCCATACCATGGATAGAGTATTAGGTTTTTTCTACTTAGAGAATCAGCTACCTTGTTTGCCTTGCCAGGATGATAGTGAATAGAGAATTTGTATTCCTTGATTAGCTCCTACCATATCCTTCGACACATGGTGAGATATTTTTGTGATTATATATAATTTAAACTCTTGTGGTCAGTCTATATGTAACACTTCTCACCTTCAATGGTAGTGCCAACAATTTTTCAAGGAAAAAATAAAAGCTGCCAACTCTAGAAGATGCATCGGGTAGTTATGGTCATGGATATTCAATAACCATGAGGTGAAAACTATCACATTATCATTTTCATGATTACACAACCCAATCCATTATTTTAAGAATCCATTTATATCACAAAACATTCTCTAATTTTCAATAATTTCAGTACATGTGCAGTGATCAACAATAACTTTATCGCTTTGAAGCTTTCCTCACATTCTACCATCTAGACATACATTACACTTTTCCTTATTAACATAGTTAGCAGGATTGAAATTCATGAGATTTATCTCAAATAAATTTTGTAGTACCTAGCTAATCCATGAAAACAGCAAATTTTATGACACTAGATGGTCTAGGAAACTCCTCAAACATCATTTTTTTAAGGGTCCACAAAAATTCCCTCACCTGTGATTGCATGTCCAAAGAACATGACTTTCTTCATCCAAAAGTCACTCTTGATGAACTTGTCGTACTACGTCTTCTTTCTCATTGTCACCAAAACAAGTCATAGAGGGTTCTTTATGTTCCTCCTTGGTCTTGGAGTATATGATAGTATCATCAATAAACAATTCCAAAAAAATTTAAGGTAATTTATAAGATTGATTTCTATGAAATCCATGACGACTGTAGGGTAATTAGTAAGTTCAAAGGGAATCACCAGAAACTCATAGTTCCTATAACTTGTACGGATTTAAGACTTACGAATATCTTCATTCTTCAACTTTAACTAATGATATCAGGAATTAGGATCCACCATTGAGAAGTATTGAGCTCCATATAACTGACTGAACATGTTTTTGATCCTTGTAAGAGGCTAGTTTTTCATTAGGGTGGTCTTGTTGAGTTCCTGATAATTGATACACAGCTACATTGTTCCATCGATGTTCTTTACAATGAGAAATATCACACCCCAAGGTGATTCACTAGGGCATTTGAGCCCTTTGTCCAAATTCTCTTGAAACTGTTTCTTTAAATATTCTAGTTCAATATGAGCCATCCTATACGGGCACCTTGAAATAGGAGTTGCTCTAGGTTTGAGTTATATATGGAACTATACCTCATGATTTTGGGAAAGTCTCAGTAATTCTTCATGAAATAAATCATCGTATTCCCTCACGATGGACATTTCTCCAAGGCTAGAAATTTCCTTTGACTCAACCATTTAGGAGAGGTATATTTCTTCATAGGGTATTAACACCAACACCATTGAAGGATTTTTGGAACAATATTGTTGATATTACTTTCATTTTTAGAGTATAATGGGATGGTTTGTAATATGTAATGATATTTCCTTTTACTTAATATTGATATGTCCTCTATATAACGAGATCTATTTAATTACCATTATATCATCAAATTCCACCAGGGGAAGTATTACAAGATTCTGTAGAAGTGTATAAAAAAATATTCCAATATGAGAATATTCAAATACTTGGGTTGAAATGAATTCACCCCTTGGTGTTTTTACAAATATCTCTACTTCATGGTTTTGGGTCATTGATTATATAGTCCAACCAAACCTACAAGATATAAATAAATGTGTAGAACGAGAATCAAATAAGGATTTTTTCCATTCATGAGTGAATAGTTGTTGTAACTTTTATGACTTCAATATATTTATCCACTTACACAGTAGTTATGGAATACACCTTACATTGGTCCTTTGTATTTGGTGTTTTATGACACTACTTAGCCTTGAGGACTCGATGTTTAGTAAACTGGATTGCATAGTACTCTTGCTTCTTAAAATTATGGCATTGGACCAGGGGTGGTGCTCCACTTTCTTCCACTGCACTCTCTTTACATCTCATGTTTTTTCAATACTCATGAGCATGGTGTCCTTTATTTCCTGCACATGAAGCATTTCCCCATCCCTTTGAGGGAGTTTCCATGAAAAAACATCCAACATTTTTGGCATGTGGTTTGTTGACTCGTCTTCCAATCTTTATCATTAGATCCCTGAGTTTGAAACACCATCTTTCTTTTATTATCAACATAGCCATGGGACCATTATCTAAAGTCCATCCACACTTTTAGAACACATAAAAAAACTTCTTCATAACTACCAATGTCTATAATTGTATGATCCTTTCAAAATGTTGGTTTTAACCCACTAAAAATATATCAATATTTTTATCATTGTTGATAACAAATCCCAAAGAGTACTTGAAATCCATGTGATATTATCTTTGTAGGATTTGAAATATTATTTTTCTTTTTTCATTATTTATATGAATTATCTCTACATCTTCATATGAAACAGTTATTGGAAATACTTATAAGAAACATGATCTAGAATTCTTCACATTCCATCTCCTCAATTTTATCTCTTGGATTGGTGTTCTTAATAATATACCACCAATGATATGCCACTCTAGCTAAACAATAAATAGATATTATCACCTTCTCCATCTCAGAATAGTGAAGCACATAAATGTTATTCTACATCGAGTTGACCCACTGTTCCAAAACTAGTGGATCAACATATCTACTAAACATCAGTGGTTGTTGCCTCACTAAACACTTGATATCCAGTTTCTCCCTCTTTGGTGAAGTAGTATGTTCCCCATTATTCTAGTTATTGTTCATAACCTCATATAGTTGGGTAATAATCACCATTATGGTTTTAACTCCACCCCCTAAAGCATTGGGGATATCATCCGGGAAATCATTGCATTAGCCCTTGCACGAGTTGTTAGCCTCATTTCTCCTAGTTCCCACTATTTTTAAAATAGAAAATGTCAGAAAAAAAATAACTTATCGAGTCATGAATAAATAAAATATTAATTTTTTACCATTTTCACTAAAAGAATAACTTATGGTATCCCCATGTAAAGCTTCTTGTATGAATATTTGTAAATAGTATAATACTATATGTTTTCATCAGGGTTCACTATTACTAATTCTCAAATTAACAATACCATTCCTATGATTCCAACTACAGTGAACCTAGATTTTATTGCACTAATATTACATCATTATAATGATAAATGACATAATATTATTACACCAAGATGATTTAGAGGTGTAGGGTCTTGTGAAAACTATGTCCAAACATAACATTTACATCATAAGGCATAAATATATATTTAATTAGTTCTTCTCATCCTTCTTATTGGAAATTTACATCTCTTTATTACATTTATTCATTTGAGTATATATATAAAAAAGGGATGAGTTATGGCCGAGTAAGAGGATAAATAAGATCAACATATCATTGGGTGAGCATAATCATAACATGACCATCAAAATCATGATAGGAATCATTAATAAAAGACATGAAATATTTCAATGCATAAAATGAAATATAATTTCTTAGTGTTCATATACCACAAATATCCTTGAAAATATATAGCATCATTTTCACACATAATTTCATTTTAAATCGTGATATTCATCACTTTACTCAATGCATTTGAGAGTTGTATAATTCTGGGCGCACTCGTCACATCATAACATTCTCATTATTATGCATGCCACATATATCGTATAATGAAAATAAACATAAATAACCCATATAAATAAATGATTTTAATCTAATAATAACACATTCATAAAATTTTGGTTCCTAAAATAATGAGGGAATAACATGCTTGACCAAAGAACCATCAACCTTGAGTGGGAAACAAATGGTGTGTTATTTAAAGAAGAGTTATTTTGAAAAAAAATTGTTTTATATAAACACTAGTGGAAAACATTTATATCCCATAAAATGTTATATAATTATTAAAAATGATTTTTATGTACTGGCTATACAAAAAATGGATTGGAAGAGGGATTACCCAGGAAAGAAAGTTGGGTTCGAGAATTTACCATTACATTGTATCTGAACACTTTCTTCAATTCAACATCATGTATAACCACATTAGATTCATTAATTAAAAATAATAGAATTTTTTAAATTGATATTATTAATTTTGGATTCATTATGTTATTTTATGGGACTTTTGATGAGTTATATAGTTTAAATACAATGTTTGATAATGTTCATTTTTATGGTTTTCTTGAGCGGTTCACTT
Organism: Viscum album; assembly: GCA_963277665.1. Taxonomy (NCBI): domain Eukaryota; kingdom Viridiplantae; phylum Streptophyta; class Magnoliopsida; order Santalales; family Viscaceae; genus Viscum; species Viscum album. The sequence continues at coordinate 114,197 of CAUJRU010001487.1, read as the reverse complement.
GTTTTCATAAAAGGATGTTCATGTAGAACGTCGACAAATATCCAAAACTGATATTTCTTGTTATTAATTATATTCAAGGAGTTTAAATTATCTAATAATTAATTATCTTATATTCCATGTAGATGAATCATTATATAATAATTAAATGATAATCGTTTGGGTTAATTTGGGTAGTTTTTCGACCACAACAAACTTTTTTTGTTTAATAATTCAGTAATATGTACACAAGCTAGTTACCGAACATTAAATAGGGAATAATATGTATAATATAATCTTTTTGAACTATAAAAATGGTTTCCTGATTAGATATGAAATCTGTATAGGAAAAATAAAACATGACATTCTTGAAGGTGATAAATTAACTCCTCGTGAACAACATTTCCTTTCTAAAATTAAAAGAGGAGGATAAGGGGATTGGATGATATAATATCCCATTATTAACATAACATTAAATTATATGTATGATATTATAGTTACCATACAATATGGATGAGGATATTTGGGTGATGATAAACAAAATAACTTGAAATTTAAAGGAAATTAAAGGAAAATGAGAGAGTGGGGGGAATTACATCTTGAACCCTCCTCTAGAGATCCTCCTTAAGGAACATAGGCCTAGAAATTTACTAAGACCGGAAACCCTTGGACGTGGGTATAGGGATAGGGAATATTTTTTGTTAGATTTTAGGAAATTATTGAAGCTTGAGAGGTGTGAGGAAATGCATGTGTGATGGGTGGTATTTATAGTGTAGGGGGTATGGGTTTTCAAAATATTATATTCAATAATGTAATATTTATCCAAAATACAAGGAATAGTGATTATTACATGACTAAATACAATAATTATAAAATTTTATTCCAAAACATATTTTTTTACATCAGAAAAACTTAATCCATGACTCTATAATTCATGAATTTAACTTATTTGGTTAATTATGGTATTTTACTATTCATAAAAATACATGTATTTCAGAAAAATCCAAAAAATTAACCCTAACCATTTTTTTACATTTAGAATCCAAAATATAATAAATTTTTTATAAAATATTTCTACATATGATTAAATTATTTTTTAATTAAAATAGCAATCTACTTGAAAAATATTTATTTTTAAATTAAACATGATTTTATAGTGCTTTCAAAAATTAAATTATATCTTATAAAATAATCATAAAACATAAAATACATAGAATTTTGTATTTAAGAAAACATTTAAAAAAAAGAACATTTCATTTAAATTATTTAATTAATTATAATTATTTATTTATGACTTATAAAATACCAATATATTTACTATGGCCAACTTGTCACATATAAGATTCCAAACTTTTTCTTAATCATGAAAGTGTAAGGTTACTATTATTTTGGAAAATTTACTATTAATAAAGGTCATACTAATACACATAATTATTTATTACTATTCATAATGGTAGGTCACTATTCACCAAAAATTATTTTTGTCCTATCAAACTCTAAATATCATACTAATCATAGCAATGTATGTCTGACTTTTAAAATTCAAAATATAGAAGTGGAAAAAATATGTAATGATGATCACATAGTATTTAGTATCATGACATTTCATTGTCATTATTATGTTAATTATATGATAATACGATATTATAAGAAGATAATTCGATTGATTAAACATTGGGGTGTTACAATTACCATGTATAAGGGTTTTCCTATTTTAAAACCATAGAAATAAAATTCTTATAATGTTACCATATATTGATGACCCATAATTAATATAAAACTAAATATATGACATACTTTAAAGGATAACAATTACTTTAATATTTAATCTAATAAAATATAATGGAATTCTTCCACAAATAACTCCTTTAAATAATAACCCAGTACGATGTATTCCAATAAATTTTTTCTAAAAATTGTCCCTAATATTTATAAACCACATAAAATAAAACATAAAAATGTTTTCTTAAAAAAAAATTTACATATGATAAAATCTTAAAATCAACACCTATTATGGTATAATGAACTATAATATAATTTACTCATATATGATCCAAAAATTCAACACAATCTAAATACGTTTCCTCAATCTTATAACCCAAATACCATTGATAAACAATTCATGTGTAGTTTAATTATTTAATCCCAATACATAAATAATAAATCCATTTAAGTCCAAAATGTTTCCTTTATATTTAATATTAATATTATTCTTTCATCTTTCATCAATTGACCAAAACCAAAGTGAATAGTGTGACAATCAATAATAGCACTGGGAAAACCATATTGTAATTTATTCGAGGTCATTATTATCAATATATTAGACCTTATGCATAATCTTTGTTATTATTTGCCATCATTTATTATATTATATCATAATGGTTTGTAAAAAATTTGAATTATATAATGAATATCCCTTGAAAGTGTCAAACTAGGTTCACAATAAGGCCCATTTTTGTGTACCTGGTGAGGATTAGGCCTTGCCCAATACACACTTTTCATAGTTACCCATTAATACAAAATTTCTTGAACCAAATCTATATGTAGTATCTATAAATTGATTTATTTATATAAACAACCACATAATACAATACTTTACATAACATTATGATGGGTTTCTGTAATTATCTTCAATGTTTATCATTGGTTCATTTTCCCTAAACAATGATTTCCAAAGTCTAGTTCCATATGCTTTTAGAAAACATTCTCTGATACCAACTATACAGACCATGATTCCCATAACATTGAGTAGGTGTTTAAATTTCTATATTACTATATGTTAAGAGTAATCACATCCTGAAGGACTGAATTTTTTAGTAGTCTTCAAAAACTAGATTTATACATGCTTCCCGTATTACATTTCAATACATAATTTCCAACATAAATTTTAATGAGTAAATAGTTATTCTATCCAGAAAATTATTTTCTATTAATCAAATTACACATCATGAATTCTAGGGAAATAAAAAATTACTAGTGAGCTCACAAACTCAATAAAGGTTATGTAAAATGGAATCTATCGATAATACTTAAGCATTGTCAACATGGAATGGTACATAACTATAAACATATGACATTTTATCAAAATTAGTAATCTCATAATAGGATAAGGGATAATAAAAAAGTCAAAATGCATTCTATTTAATCAATAAACAAAGAATTAAATTCATCAAGAGATAATATAATAGTGAAAATCTCTTGGATAATAGTAAAACAATTCATTACAAAAGAAATTATTATTTATTATATGTAATTTGTCTAGAAGACGATACTTGTACAGTTAAAAACATTCATAAGATATTTTAAAATTTATTGGTATGTAACATCCCAGGTAAATAAATAATATTACATTCTAAGGATTATACATATTTTTGAATAAAATGTTAATATTACTTTAAAGGGAATGCTATGCTCGATGGCGTACCCAATACGCAACAACGAGTTTCTTTGAAATCTTACATTACACACTAATAATATAATAATATTTTAATAGTTAACACCTAGCCATTGTAATGGAGGGAATGAAAAGAAATAACTAAAAAATTATTACATATGTTTGTTAAATTTTTTTACATTTATCCAATAAATTTTAGAGGCTTAAAATCTAAATGAATCCAATTTGAAGAATAAATACTTTAATATTTTTAAAATATTTTTTTACCACCTTTTGATGGAGAACCTTTTTTAAATCTTACATTTGAAAATTTTATAATCTCTATATTTCAAAGTAATCTTATTCTTTATGATTGGGATATTGAAATTTACTTTGGTTAAATTTATGGTATGTTTCTAACAATGTTCATTTTTTAATGAATAGTGAAAAATATTGCATTTTACATCAAAACTGCCTTTTCATCTAATTTAAATATATGGTTAGATTATATTTTTAATTGGTTTTAAAGTTTAATTATATTATATTTTTACAATTTAATTCAATTGTGGTCATTAGAATTAATTTCACTTTGAAAATTGACATAAACAAGTGTCAATCATTTTATAGATATTACTTCAAAAAAACCCGCTATTTGTTTTGACAGCAGGAATTAACTATATGATTTTTTAATGATACATATATGTTTTGAATTTGAAAAAATGGGCATAGTTTCTGAATATTAAATATCAAATATATATTAGGGTTAATTTTTGGTATTTTTCTGATAATGCTTTTTTTAATGAATAGTGAAAAATACAGTTTTTAATGCAAAACTGCCTTTTCATCCAATTTATTTATATACTTAGATTTTCATTTTAATTGTTTTTAATGTATAATAGAATTATTTTTATCACTTAATAAAACTTTTTTCATTGGAAGTAATTTTACTTTTCAATTGGATGTAAAAACAAGTCAATCTTTCGATAAATTTTACTTCTTAAAAACTCATCTTTCGTTTTGACAACAAGATTTAATTTTAAATTAATTACTATAATTTATGTGTTTTGAATTTGATAAAATATATTCCACATTTTGAATCATAATTTCCAAATTATCTAATTTATACTCTTTTGTTTTTCGACATTATGAATAGTAACGACAATAATTATCTTTAATTATCGTGTTTAATTAGTAATCGGGTAATAAAGGGTAATAAAATAATATCATAAAAATTTAAAATGACCTGAAAATGTGTCCTAATTCTATTGGTGGAGTCATGGAAGACCCAGGGATGCCTTTTTCCAACCTAGGGACCCCATGTAATCACATTAGCATGATAGTGACCTTTTATCATATTTTTTTAAAGAAAGGAAAATGTAACCAAAGTATGCAACACCTAAGTAAAATACTATTAATTTTTTCTACATAAAGGATATCTTAGACTATAAATAGTCCTTTTAAATATAAAATTATCTCCTAAATCGTAGTATTTTTTTTATAATTTTTAGACATTAAATAATGTAAATTATTTATGACACCATGAGGATGCAACAATTACTTCATTAATGAACGATTTAAATAAAATGAAAAGATAATGTAAAATATAACACTTACACTTGGAAAAAACCTATTGGATGAGTATATTTAGAAACCTAATCACCTTATCCTCTAAATATATCAATGTAGGACCTTCAAAATCCGAAATTCCTTTTAAAATAAAGTAACATATCTTGACATTACATGAGCGCCCCTCCTCTCTTCTTATAAAAGGCCCCCACCTCTACCTCCTTACCCACACATCTCAAGCCCTTGGCTCAGCCAACCCCTGACCATTTCATCTATCCACATCCCTCTATTTATTATTGAAGCCTCACCTTAGGCAGAAATCTCTTCAATATACCCTTTTGGTTCAAACCAAAGGGAGTTACCCGATTTAAAGGCAATGTCTCTTCGTATGTTCTTTTTTTATCTTGCTTCTCCGACCCCCTAAACTCTTTTTATTACTTTATTTTGTAACAAAACCAGTATCTTCAATATACTAGGATGTTTTTATAAGAATTATTCGAGCTAAACTTACACCCACATCCATCTAATGGTTAAAGAATATACTATTTTTGTGGATGGTGAATTACGATCTCACAAAACGATGATTGTTCAATATTTTTTTAACACATTTAATGGTGGCCATTATGATGTCACTGTATTTTAAATATGATATATATGGTATTTATGTTTTATTTATGCTTATGTATTTTATATTTAAAACATACCTTTATTATTTGCATGTTGTGAAAATGCGATAATTTCATATGAGGAAGTGCGGACTACCACCCCCTTAAGTGATGTGACCCGTTCATGCAATACATGGAATGTATAAAGAATGAGATTTATGAAATTATGTGACCTATATAACATATATATTATACTGTAATTAAAATATATATTTATATATATATATCTCTCAATTATTTTTAATTCCATTAATATGAAAATGAAATGAAAGTAGCGTTCATGTGTACGTATGAACTACCATCTCCAAAAACGGTGCATTTCATTTATTTTTATCTCAAAATGTTATGGAATAGTAAAAAATTAATACTTACTGGATATATATGATATATAAATCATTAATACTATTATGGAGATGATGTACTTATAACTACAAAGAATATTCTTTTCAAACAAGTTCATTTTTTACTCATGTACCAAACATCGACAGAAACATTTGATATAAACTCACATAATTAACTAATTATTATAACATTATAACATGTGATAAGAATTGAATAATAAACATTAAATTATGTTCTTATGAAATTTTAAATTGAAAAAAATTTATTATTCAGGAATATAAGTAAACGAACAAGACAAGTCAGACTTGAGATAAGGGATCCTACCTCTCTCTTTCTTTTTAAGTACTCTTTTTTATGTAACTTACTTTAAGCTCCTCTTTAATATGTTGGGGGATGTTCTTTTATATTCCTGTTTCTGTAATTTTTTTGTTAATATTATGAGAGAACCTATTTTATCTCATCAATCCATTTTTGGATGTTTTATGTGGCGTCGTTAGGCTCCTGAATTTTCATAAGGGGGTTTTCATCTCACTTTTTATCCCCGTGAGATTCATGCTACATTGGCCACTATATCTTTTTGTGTGGTGTATGTACAGCCCATTATTTTACTATTTTTATAATATAATATCATTTATGGGTAGTTAAATATTCATTGTATTGCCCTTCTTTCATGGGGTGTACGTTTCGAAAGTTGCCCAAATCAGTAAGGGAAACTTTCACACTCTTTTTAAAAGACATATTTTGTTATGTCTTTAAATTTACTTCTTTTTATGTTCGGATATGTTCTTATATATCCTTATTGATTTATATTTTATGTCCATGTGATGAGATACCATTTTCTCTCTCATAAACAAATGTTATTAATTTTAAAGTGACGTCGTTAGGCTGTCGAATTTTACCATGGGAACTTCTTAACCCAATTTCGATTTCTTTGGGTTCAACTTGTAATTATTGAATATGTCATCATATAAATATGTGTGAATGACCTCTAGTTGTTTTACACTTAATATCCACTTATATTGGGTGTATTTATATTTGTCACACATAATTATGAGATATATTTATCCTTAATTGAAAGATACCTTCTTTATAGGTGATTTCATCTCATTTCACAATTCTTTTGAGACTTCATTGTTGTTATACACCAATTCACCCTTATATGGTGTATATATTTTCCTTTAGAATAATATATCATGAATCCCTTTATTCTCATGATATTATAAATTTATGATTAAATGTTATTCATCATTTATTGTATTGAAGTGTCTCTCATTTTGTTAAAAACGCTTTAACTAAAATATAGTTTTAAATGTTATAATGATTTATTCTCATAAATATTTCTCATTAATATCCATATTTTCAAAATTCTTTTAAGGTTTTTTTTATATGGATATTAATGGTTTAAAATTTTAAAAGCTTCACAGTGTAATGGGACCATTTGATTCAAAAATCTCTTTATTAAATGTTTTAAATAGTTTTGAAAATGGTTTTTTAGAATGGATTCATTATTTCAATATCTTAAAATGTTTTATTGTTATTGCAATGTGGGAATGTTATCTTTCCTTTGTGCTTAATTTATATGCTATGATTATGTTATGGTTCTTGGTCATTGTTTATAAAGACGGGTGGTTCAGTGAAAAACTAAGGGCAAGTGAGCCCGATATAGCTCTCCAATGCATTGGGTAATGCGAAGGAGTTAAACGTTAAGGTTTCTCCAAATAGATTTAGGGAATATACTTTGATGGGTATTCCAAACGTAACCATGAGGGTTACTCCCTATGTAAGAATGTTATGAATGCCTAAAGTTACCTTTACACCTTATTATTTCAATTGAGTTATGCATAAATCTTATGATTTCATGAGGTATGTTAAATTGATTATGTTATATGAGTAAAGGATGATTTCATTGATTCTTATGTATACGGGGAATGATGATTTTTGTACGTACTGTTATAACCCTTACTGAGATTTTTATGCTAATCCAAAGTTTTTTAAATGTTTTTACAGGACATAAAGTTGAATAGTGTCAATGATGGGATCAAGTAAATGTCAGGCTATCTAAAATAAGGAACTAGACATGACTCTTTTGTTCAAAAGTTTTTATTTTGTGGGAAAAATGGAAACTGAGTAGATTTGTCTACATTGTAATCTTTGAGATGTAATAGCTTGGTCCAAATTCTCTAAAACTCTAAACCTGAAGAGATCCTCAATTTGAATTATTCAATTTAATTCAGTATTAAGTAAGGTTTAAGGCCGAGTCCTTATAGTTGGTATCAAATGTCGGTCTAGATAACTTTAGAGGTTAGAGTGTTGTTTAAGAAAAAGTGACAAGTTGTGTATAACCACAATGGTTAGTATATTAGATGGATTCATTTTTTTGAATGTTATAATGAGTTTGAGATAACTTGGATAAGTATATCTTGGTTTTTATCTTCCACTTTATTATATGATGATTTTACTAATATACTCACACTGACCTTTTTGGTTTTAATAAATGGATGGATCTAGCATGCACCAAAGTAACCATGTTTTTGAAGAAAACTGTAATGGTTTTATGAAAGAACAACTGAATGATATGGTGATATGGGAGCAACAATGAGAACTCTTGTGGTTATCCTCAACCAACTATCTGGGGTCATGATTGACCACCTAAACCTTAGTGATTTTTATAAGGCTTCATATATGCGAGAAACAAATCCCTATGGAAGTTCATGCAATAATCATAAAGGTATGTATGTTTAAAAACATATGTGTCAAAGATGTGGAAAGAAACACATAGGAAAATGTTTCAATGGGACAGAAAGATGCTATAGACGTGGAAATGAAATTCATAAAGCAAGAACCTGGCATGGAAAAAGGAAGCATCTAGTTGACTCTAGGAAAGGGAAAGATGTTCTTTTTAAAGGATCAATTGAATGTTTTAAATGTGGTGTACACAGTCATTTTGAAAACACATGTCCTACGAAGAAGTTTCAGGAATGGGGTTACCAAGATCATACAAATATTTATTTACCAATTCCTAATTCCATTTTTATTGAAGATGATGAAACTGACAATGAACAATGAAAGGTGTGAATTATTTCCTAACATATGTTTTCCTATTATTGGAATCATAGGATATGATTCATGATTTGGTTTGTAGGAAAGAATTATTTCAGAAGAAGTTGAAAAGGAATGGTTAGTGGATCATGAAGAATGTTGAATGAGTAAGAATTCAACATATAAGGGATTCAAGGGTTATGGTAGATTTTAGGATGGTTAAATTCTAAGATGTATTAAGTCTCTTTTGATGATGGGGTTAAATTAGAAGACTTTTTCTAGTATATGTAACCCTGATGTTTGATATACAAAAATTTTATTCAAGGAATAATTATCCTTTCTTTTGTGGATATTGTTATAAAGAACCATTTGGGTTTATATGATCCTTGATTTTGAGGCAATTACTGGTTAATAAATTTTGGGTTGCAAAATGGAAGTTATTAGATAACCTTTGTGGTTAAAATATCTTATGGTTATTTTTGAATATTTTATCTCTTTTTGGGGGATGTTTTAAGAATTATATATTTTTGGAAAAAGGATAACACGCAGACCGTGTCACAACCTATCGCGTCGGACGAAGCTGTGGGAATCGAACCCACAACCAAACTGCAACTGGTATTTATCACCTACCACTGGACTACATGAAGTACCTGGTTAGTTTGAATGATTATTTTTAGTTAGATTGTTTTATTAATTAAGAGTAAGTTGATTTTGGGTTATTAATGGAAATGATTAGCCTATCATAGAGGATATGTGATTAGATTAATTACTCTTCAGTATGAGACTGTAAGAGTAACTGATGTTATTTTGGAGAAAATGGTTATGATTTTTCTTAGGAGACTATGTGATTAAATCCTTCATAGATTTTGGTTTCAATCTTAGTTTGGTTTACTTTGAAGAATTTTATGGATATATGTTTATTGAATGGTCTTTGTTGAACTTTGGGTTTTGTTTGACAAATTTAAGAGATTTGGAGTAGTTTTTCTTTTTGTAAAAAAATATCCTTTTTGGGTAATATCGGATCTCGTACTAAAATTTTTGATTTGGCTTTGGTTGAGATCTAAAAACATGGTAAATATATAGTTCTGTTTTGTGGATTAGGTGATTCTAAAGAAGTTTATTATAGTACTCTAAATGCGAACAATTCTTCCTAAACACTCGTCTTTTGGAGAAATTATGAGTTTGATTAAGGAATCAAGTAAGAGTTGAATGTATATGTGACAAGTAATTATGTTTCATTATGATTTAGTTAAGCTCAAAAATAAATTCCTCAACGAAAAGTAACTTAAAACAAAAACTTTTTCTGTTAACTTTTCCTACTGGGGAATCGAATACCGTTTAACCCATCTCATGTTTGTGATTTTCTTGTGGTTAACATTCTCCTATACACATTTACTATCACCCTAAATCAGAACATGGCCCTTTCTTTTCTCCTCCATGTCCATATTTTCCTACTTGGAATCCTAGTATGGGTTAACTCGGGGGACCTTTGTACTTCTCTCCCTTTCTTTTAAAGTGATAGTTTTACTGACTCTTGTTCCGATGTTGGAATTCCAATGAAGTTTCCAAGCCCAATTTTGAAAATGCGAGGATGCAATTTCCAAAAGGGGGGAAGGATGTAACATCCCAGGTAAATAAATAATATTACATTCTATGTTTTATCAATATTTGTGAATAAAATGTTAAAATTACTTTAAAGGGAATGCTATGCTCGATGGCGTACCCAATACGCAACAACGAGTTTCTTTGAAATCTTACGTTTCACACTTATAATATAATAATATTATAATAGTTAAAGCCTAGAAGTTTTAATGTAGGGAATGAACAGAAATAACTAAAAAATGGTTACATAGGTTTGTTAATATTTTTACATTTATCCAATAAATGTTAGAGGCTTAAAATCCAAACGAATCCAATTTACGAATAAATACTCTAATATTTTTAAAAGATTGTTTTACCGCCTTTTGATGGTGAACCTTCTTTAAATATAAATTTTGAACATTTTATAAGATCTATTTGTAAATATAAACTTATTCATTACAATTGGGATATTGAAATTTAATTTGGTTAAATTTTTGGTATGTTTCTGACAATGTTCATTTTTTAATGAATAGTGAAAAATATTGCATTTTACATCAATACTTATTTTTCATATAATTCAAATATATGGTTAGATTATCTTTTTAATTGGTTTTAAAGATTAATTAGAATATATTTTTTACAATTTAATTAAATGGTGGTCATTAAAATTAATTTCACTTTGAATATGGACATAAACAAGTGCCAAACCATTCATAGATATTGCTTCCAAAAAACCTACTATTTGTTTTGACAGCAGGAATTAACTGTAGGATTTATTTATGAAACTTCTATGTTTCTAATTTGGTTAAATTGACATCATTTCTGAATTTTAAATATCAAATATTTATTGTGGTTAATTTTTGGTATTTTTCTGATAATGTTTTTTTAATGATTAGTGAAAAAAACAGTTTTTAATTCAAAACTACCTTTTCATCAAATTTATTTATATATTTAGATTGTCATTTTAACTGTTTTTAAAGTATAATATAATTATGTTTTATCAATTAATACAATTTTTTTCATTTTATGTAATTTCACTTTTTAATTGGATGTAAAAACAAGTCAATCTTTTGAAAAAAATTATTTCTTAAAAACCCATCTTTTGTTTTGACAATAGAATTTACATTTAAATTAATTACTACAATTTATGTGTTTTGAATTTGATAAAATGGATTCCATATTTGGAATCATAATTTCCAAATTATCTAATTAAGACTCTTTTGTTTTTAGACATTATGAATAGTAATGACGGTAATTATCTTTAATTATCGTGTTTAATTAGTAATCGGGTAATTAAGGGTAAGAAAATAATATCATAAAAATATAAAATGACCCCAACATGTGTCCTAATTCTATTGGTGGTGTAATGGCCGACCATGGGATGCCTTCTGCCAACCTTGGGAGCCCATGGAATCACTTTAGTGTGATAGTGACCTTTTATCATTTTTTTAAAAGAAAGGAAAATGTAACCAAAGTATGTAACACCTAAGTAAGATAATTTTAATTTTGTCTACATAAATGATCTACTAGACTATAAATAGTCATTTTAAAGCTAAAAATATTTCCTACATCATAGTATTTTTTTTATTATTTTTAGACATTAAATAAATTAAATTATTTATAACACCATGATTATGCAGTAATTACCTCATTAGTGAACGATTTAAATAAAATGAACATATAATGTAAAATATAAGAAATAAACTTGGAAAAACCATTTGGATGAGTATATTTCGAACCCTTATCACCTTATACTTGAAATATATAAATGTGGGACCTTTAAAATCCGAAAACCTTTAAAAATAAAGTAACTTTTTTGACTTTCCATGAGTGCCCTCCTCTCCTCTTATAAAAGGCCCCCACCTCTACCTCTTTACCCACACATCTCAAGCCTTTGGCTCGGCCAAACCCTGCCCATTTCATCTCTCCACATCCCTCTATTTATTATTGAAGCCTCACCTTAAGCAGAAAGCCCTTTAAGAAACCCTTTTGGTTCAAACCAAAGGGAGTTACCCGATTTAAAGGTAATGTCTTCTCATATGTTCTTTTGTTTTATTTTGATTTCCAACCCCCTAAACTCTTTTTATTCATTTATTTTGTAAAAATACCAGTATCTTCAATATACTAGGATGTTTTTATAATAATTATTCTAGATACACTTACACACAAATCCATTTAATGGTTAAAGAACATACTGTTTCTATGGATGGAAAATTACTGCCTCACGAAACGATGATTGTTGAATATTCTTTTAACACATTTAAAGGTGGCCATTATGATGTCACTATGTTTTTTATATGATATATATGGTATTTATGTCTCATTTATTCTTATTTATTTAATATTTAAAACACACATTTATTCTTTTCATGTTGTGCAAATGCAATAATTTCATATGAGGAAGTGTGGACTACTGCCCCCTCAAGTGATGTGACTCGTTCATGCAATACATGGAATGTATAAAGGATGAAATTAATGAACTTATGTGACCTATATAAAATATATATTATACTGTAATTATAATATATATATCTCTTAATTATTTTTAATTCCATTAATATGACAAAGAAATGAAAGTAGCGTTCATGCGTACGTACGGCCTACCGTCTCCATGAACGGTGCATTTCTTTTTTTTATCATCAAATTTTATGGAATGGTATAAAATGAATATTTACTGTATATATATGATATTTAAAACATTAATACTATTCTGGGGATGATGTAATTATAACTACATGGACGATTCTTTTCAAACAAGTTCATTTTTGACTCATGTACCAAACATCGACAAAAACATTTGATATAAACTCACATAATTATCTAATTATTATAAAATTATAATATGTGATATGAATTGAAAAATAAACATTAAAGGAGGTCCTTAGGAAATTATAAATTGACAAAAGTTTATTATTCAGGAATATAAAGAAACTAACTAGACAAGATGGACTTGAGGTAAGGGATCCTACCTCTCACTTTATTTATAAGTACTCTTTATTATATAACTTAATTTAAGCTCCTCTTTCTTATGTTGGGGGATGTTATATAATATTACTCATTCTGTAAATTTTATTTTAATATGATGATATAACCTATTTTATCTCATCAATCCATTTTTGGACGTTTTATGTGGTGCCGTTAGGCTGCCAAATTTTCATAAGGGGATTTTCATCTCACTTTTTATCCCAGTGAGATTCATGCTACATTGCCCCCTATTTCCTTTTGTGTGGTGTATGTACTACCCATTATTTTACTATTTTTATAATATACTCTCATTTATGGGTAGTTATATCTTCATTGTATGACCCTTCTTTCATGGGGTGTACGTTTCAAAAGTTGCCAAAATCAGTAAGGGAACCTTTCACACTCCTCTTTTAAAAAGACTTATTTTGTTATGTATTTTAATTTACATCTTTTTATGTTTGGATATGTTATTATATATCCTTATTGATGTAAATTTTATGTCCATGTGATTAGATGCCATTTTTTCTCTCATCAACTAATGTTATGAATTTTAAAGTGACGCTGTTAGGCTGTCGAATATTACCAAGGGAACTTCTTAACCCAATTTCAATTTCTTTTAGTTCAACTTGTAGTTATTGAATATGTCATCCTATGAATATGTGTGAATGACCTATGGTTGTTTTACACTTAATATCCACATATATTGGGTGTATTTATATTTTTCACAAATAATTATGTGATTCATTTATCCTTAATTTAAGGATACCTTCTTTATAAGGGATTTCATCTCATTTTACAATTCTATTGAGACTTCATTGTTGTTATGCACCAATTAACTATTATATGGTGTATATATTGTTCTTTGGAATAATATATCATGAATCCCTTTATTCTCATGATATTATAAATTTCTAATTAAATGTTATTCCTCTATTATTGTATTCAAGTGTCTCTCATTTTGTTAAAACCCCTTTAGCTAAAATATCGTTTAAAATGTTTTAATGATTTATTCTTGTAAATATTTCACATTAATATCCATGTTTTCAAAATGACTTTAAGGATTTATTTATATGGATATTAATGGTTTAAAATTTTAAAAGCTTCAAAGTAGTATGGGACACTTTGATTCAATAATCTCTTTATTAAATGTTTTAAATGGTCTTAAAAATTGTTTATAGAATGGATTCCTTATTTCAATATCTTAAAATGTTGTATTTTTATTGAGATGTGGGAATGTTATCTTTAATTTATTCTTAAGTTATGTTCTATGATTATGTTATGGTTCTTGGGAATTGTTTATGAAGACAGGTGGTTTCGTGATAAACTATGGGCGGGTGAGCCCGATATAGCTCTTCAATGCATTGGGTAATGCGAAGGAGATAAACATTAAGTTTTATACGAATAGATTTAGGTAATATATTGTGATGGGTATTCCAAACGTAACCATGAGGGTTACTCCCCATGTACGGTTGTTATGAATGCCTCAAGTTACCTTTATGCCTTATGATTTCTATTGAGTTATGTATAAATCTTATGATTTCAGGAGGTATGTGAAATTGCTTATGTTTTATGAGTAAAGAATGCATTCATTGATTATTATGTAAACATGGACTGATGTTTTCTTTCCATACTATTATAACACTTAGTGAGCTTTTTATGCTCATCCCAAGTTTTTGAAATGTTTTCACAGGACTTAAAGTTGAATAGGGTCAAGGATGGGATCAAGGAAATGTCATTCTGTATAAAATAAGGAACTAGACATGACTCTTTTGTTCAAGAGTTTTCATTTTGTGGAAAAAATGGCTACTGAGTATATTTTTCTACTTTGTAATCTTTGAGATTTAATAGCTATGTCCTAATTCTCTTAAACTCTAAACCTGAAGAGATCCTCAATCTGAATTATTCAATTTAATTCAAGATTAAGTAATGTTTAAGGTCGGGTCCTTATATGGTATGTATACACAAAAAACAAACTTAACTAAGCATATCTATGTAATTCATCTCGTAAAAATATAGATGCATCTGTGTGTCCAATGTGTAAATAATATAGATTATCAATATTTCTTGAAACAATAAAATAACATTAAAAGTAATTTTTTTTGTAGAAGTGATATATGGTTTACAAAATAAATATATGCATGATAAATAATATTTATATTTAAGGTAGATTAATATGAAATGATTACTAGAAGTGAATATTTAAACATAATATTAATAAATAATACAATAAATGAGGAATGTGAATTTCAAAAAATTACATGGAAAAAATAATCACAAACCATCCATAGAACGAATAAAAATATTAAAATCACAACATATCCCTGTTAGATTATATGTAAAATAAATTGTTGTTTTCATTGATGAAAATGAATACACTAAAAATATCATTTAAAAATATTCCTATAGAAAATATCATTTTTATTTTAAAAATAACCATTAAAAATTTTCATATAAAATTTTAAAAATACTAATATTTAAAAATAAAAATTTATATTTATAATATAGTATTTAAAATATTGAGTATTCTTGAAAGAGGAAGATTATGTTCATCCCGTACACATTAAAACAATGATTTCCATCCAATTTTCAGAAAAATATAAACTTTAACCGAATATATAATTGATGTTATATTTTATTCAAAAAAAGTTCTCGAAAATTGAAAGTAAAAAAGTGTACAAAAATATTATTTATTACATGAAAATATAATGAATAAAAAATAGTAGAATAAACTGAATGATTTTTGTTATCCAGTGATCAAAAAAATCCTTTCATGGAAATTAATGTATAAATAATCTTCATTAGAATGAGATTGTGAAATAAACCATCACAATGATGGTTACATTCAAGTAGGAATTAATCAATGAACACATTATGTGGAATTTTTTTAAAAAAATAACAAAATTATAAATAAATCATAATATATTCAAATATTATTACATAGATAATCATAAAATATCCAAATATGATGGAGAAGTTATATAACCTAATGAAATAAAATTGTGCTATGAAATCATAACAAATAAATAATTTCAATTTCAAATACCATTAGATGAAATAGTTGAAATTAAAACATAAAATTCCATGAATAATTATATAGTCTTTATATTTCAAGGAAAATGGAAATTATATACACCATTTAAAACAAATTACATGTATATCATTACAATATGCCTCAGTTATGAGAAATTGATATAAATACCCTTAACTAAAGGTAACTATCATATAAATTTCCCTTGGATGAAATAATTCAAATAGAAACATAAAAAACATGATTTATTAATTAATCAAGAAATCATAATTCAATAGTGTGGTATATAATTCATATTAATTAAATAAGTTTCGTTAGATTACCATATGACTCAATGAAATGAAATTGATTTGAAATCGCTCACCTCATGTTACCCTTTGGATAATTATGAATTATACTTATTAAAAATTATTTTAACCAGGTTATATTCTTGTCACCAAAACATATTAATTTTATTAATATCATATATAATCCTTTTATAACATCTAATCACCCATTTGTTAATAATACCTCAATATTTTCATTGTTACGTATGTTATTTTCCTTCTTTTCTTATGCGTGTTTTTTTAATAAAGATTATTTTTTGAATAATATATATATATTGCATATAATTATATTGGTGTTATAAATATCAGATTTAATTAGTGTACAAATTTATATAACTATTTATACATGTTGGATATTCAAAATGAATCACATCTCTTCTAGTAGATGGTAGGCCATATGTACAAACAAGCGACTATGTTGTTCCCTTTACATGTGAATAGGAAATGAATTGGATGATATAATAAATTTTAAGAATCAATATAATCTCATATATATAAATTATAATAATAAAATTTACCCAGGTTATATTCTATGTAAATCATACGTGATAAAGGAATTACAACACTTGGTGAGGCAGTAGTCCCCCCTACACATGAGCGATGTTATCATATTTTAAACAAAATAGACTAAGAAGAGGTGTATGAAATATTAATATTCTAAAAGTGTTATTATATTATAAAAATCATATACATTAGTTAAATCCATATTTACATATTTCCTTTAAGGGTGGTGATTGAGAAATAAATGTATCACTTCGCGAGGAAGTAATCCTCCAAATATAGAAATATTTATTTCATACCCCATTTGATGGAATAGTGACTAGATATAGGTCATGAACATTATATAATAATAATGAATTATATTATATATAAATATTTAATTACATAATACTCATTTAATAATAACTGAAGTAGGTGGAAGGAAAAACAAAATTAAAATGATCTTTAAGGAACATTACTGCTTCTTTGAGGAATGTCAATTTGTTTTCTTTAACAACCTTACCATGTTTGTTTTTTGATAAACATAATGAGTATAGTATAATATGAGGTTATTTATGAATTTATTTTTCCATGTATTTTTATAAAAAAAGGTGTTTCCATTTTTTGAAGGTTAGAGGGGAGCAGATGACCTTTTAAAAGTTGGGTGAGGGGACAATTTGTAATTTTTTAAATGATTTTATTACACCAACATTGGTATCATTACAAAATAATAAAAATGAGCCATTCTCGAAAAAATAAGATATATGGTAGAAATAATTCCAGAATATTGTTTTTTTAGAAATTGTTTAGGTAGTTGTAACCATAATCTTCTTATTATTACACCATCATAAATCAGTTTATACTGGAACCGAAGTATATTTTTTAGAATAGATCAAAAATTAATTAAATATATAAGATAATATATGTTATGATGATTTAAAATATTTAAAATATTTTTTATAATTACATTAAATTGTGTAATAAATTTATGCCTAAAATTAACCCTACATAAATGATGAGAACAAAATTTTTCAAAGAGAAACTATTCAAGTTTTTACATTATTATTATATAAAAATTTAAAAACCAAAATAATTATAATGATAAAATTCAGAATAATAGATACAATATTAAACTAATGTTTACTAAAAACTAATTCAAAATATGTTTTTACTTTAAAAATAATTTTACAAAATAATATTTTTCAATTGAAAAATATGAATAATTACAGTTAATCAAAAAATTATTGTTTTAGAAAAATACCAAAAATTCACAACAAGAAAATTTTGACAATATGATTTTTTAAATGAGGTATATTTTTTAAAACAAGTTTTCTAAAAGTGGTCAAATTTGTTTTATATTATTTGTGAAAAGCATGACTAAACTGTATTTTAGAAAGAAATATTTTTCATAAATGATTTATTTTTATTTTAAATGATTTTTATTTTACTTATACAAAAATAATTAAAGGATTTTTTGTTAAAACAATATAATTTTCATAATATAGTTAGTAAAATTACTACCCATTAATTTAATGACTATAATATAATAGTATATTATATTAAGATTCATTTACTCTTGTAGTTGTGTATTCCACAAGCTATCAATGAGATTAAAGTTAAAGAACTACATTTCATTGGTTTTTTAACCGTAGTGTTGTGTGTCACATACGATATCGAATGCAATGTTATTTGTTTATAATTTATTGGTATTACATTGATGATATGTTTTGTGATAATTTTATGAATCATTTTTTGGGAAATATATCAAAAATGATGTTCAACTCATAATGGATAAAAAATTCTTGAAATTAAGGAAAAATGAAAGGGATTGTGTAGTTTAATATGAAAAATGTTTTACATTATTTCCCATTTATTAACCAAATTATATATAAGAGAATTATTGTAAAATAATCAGATTATAATACCGATTTAAACCAAAATTATAATAGAAATTTGACTCATGAGAATTTAATTATAATGAGGTATATTTGTATTATGGTGATATAAGTGGGATAGTTTTATTTGAATTTTATTTGTCTCATTATGACACTAGTATGAAGCAATGAATGTCACATGAAATGGGGAATCGATAAACTAATAACACTATAATAAATTCTCCAATATGTTCTACATTTAATGAAAAAACATTAAAAGTAATATTATATTGGTTATTGAATGCATTACTGGTGTCGTATATTAGGCCATATGGTTTGTGACAATAAATAAAAGAGTCTTAATAAATCCACTGATAGGGTTTCATATATCCACCCAAAAATATATTTTATAAATTCATTGAGATGGGGTATTATAATAAAGTTTGATTGAAGTTACTTATATAGGGTGTAAATGATTGATATCAAATGAAAAAGGCATTGAAAAATAAATTTTCTACTACTATAATTGATGTTGATTTTTATAAATATTTGATGAAAGGGAAGTTATGTGTATTTTCAAAATAATATTGTTCTTTTTTTGAATCTAGATTATCCCACTCCTTAATTTCTGATAATATTTCATGCATGATGGAATGGACACCTTTTAAAATGATGATAGATATTTAGTTGATAACTCATAGTAGATGAATAAAAGAAACCAACATTTATAGCAATCTTCCAATTATTACCAGGATTATTTTACCAATTTTTTTGTCTACTCCTAATATAGATTTATATTATTCAAGATAGATATTGAAAATCAATTATTTATTCTATTATTTATTTAATATCTATCGAAGTCAAATTAAATAATTTCATACCACTTATAACATATAAATAATCTGAGAGTTTTATTAATTATGTCTATGAATGTATCATAGAATATGTTATTATAAAAATAAAAATTATTTATTTATGTTTGTTTTCTATTTATAAATAAATACATGATTGTATATATAGATTATTTTACTTTATCTTTCCCTAAATGAGGGTATCGATTTAATTTTTAATTATTATTTGATGTTTTAAAACTCCCTAATAAAATGTCTCATGTAAAAATTATGGAATGGAAAAATTAGTTTTATGAGTTTCTTGATAATGGTTTCTTTGGTATTATGATTTCAGTATGGGGTTATTTGGTAATATTAACCAAAATGGAATATGGTTCAATAAGGTTTTATATTGTTGATAGATCCTTGAATAAAATAATTGTTATAGAAAAGTATTCTTTACATTATATCATGGATTATCTCATCATATCCAGGGATCATGGAATTATTCAAATATTAATATGTAGTTAGGGTACCAAAAATGAAAGGTGAAGGGGAAAGATATACAAAGAAAACTTTTTTTACTAGATACAAGCATTATTAGTCCGTGGATATTCCTAATATGTTATATAGTTCACGTGTTCTATTCATTGACCTTATGAATATAATTTTCCAAAAAAATTATTTTTTTAATTTGGTTAATTGGTTATATATTAGATAATTAATGAAGTATTGAGAATAATGAAATGTAATTACAGAATTAGTTTTAACCGATAAATGAAAATAAAATTCAGGTGAAATATATTAAATTTGAATTTTGGAAGTATCTGATTTCATTCCTTTGGAATATTGCATTTAAAGATAAAATAAATATTCGCCATAATAATACAAAATTTAGTTAATAATTGGAAACACATTATATTTTCACCAAGATTTATAGTTTACATGGATTAGAGGGTCACCACAAGGGGGTTTGTAAAAACAATTCTTGGTTATTTATCATACTATCTATGTTAATTAAAAATTGATTCAATTTAATTTGGAAGAAGTTATGTGATAAATGAGTCAATGAATTGAAAACAATATTTTTTAATGATCTAGTATTACACCTAACTTTTGGAAATGGTTAATCTTATATCCTTAATTAAATTTTTTTGATGAGATATTTTATTATTATGTTCTTGAATGATATGATAAATTCTTTTTTTGACATAAAATGATGCATTGTTAAATAAATTATTTTACGTATGATATAGAACCAGTAAATGTAGTTTTTGAATAAAAATTATATATACATCAATTATATAGAGTAATGAGTGAAATATATTAAATTTATTATTATTTTAACTATATATTTCCGTATATATATTTTAACATTAGACAATGATGATGGCCTGAAAAAATAATGTATTATTATTGCATGATTCATTACCATACAAGAATAGAAAATAATGTACTAAAAGCTTTGTGTGAAAATCATGTAGCATCATTAATCATGATTTTTTTCAACCTGATCATTTTTTAAATGATATAATTAATTATATCCATGAAATTTTTCATTAAATAACTTCTTCTATTTTTCATCATGGGACAATGTAGTATTAATTGTATAACACATTTAAGGAATCCTATAATTATGACCATTATTTGAATGTAAATGGTGGAACCACTAAAAATGGTATATTTTTAAAATTTGACATTAATAATAATGGTGTTTTGAGATTTGGAAAAGGATCTTGGTATATCCAATTTACCAATGAATTATGGGATTATTGATTGAAGGTCACATCTCTTTATTTTTCACTTCTCTCAGTAGTATTAAAATTTAAAAAATCCATAGTTATTATTAATAGTTGTATTGAATAAATTGTGATATTTTCAACTTTACCATGATTTTTATAAAATAAAGCCGATTAAAGTATAACTATAATTTTTGAATGTGATGTATTAGCCTTTTCTTTAGTATGGGATTCGGAATGAAAAATTGCATCCCTTGATTTCTTTTTGGGATTTCTAAATACATTTTGAGGTAATAATGTGATTTGTATTTTTATTTAATAAATTACTAAAACTACATGTTCCATTCCTATTCAAGATTCTATGTTTTTTAAAAATCTTAAATGATTATATTCCATAGTAATAGTCAGTTTACATGGGTTTCCTTTATCCACTGTATCTGACAATGATTATCAATTTACATTTTTTATTAGAAAGGACGTTTGAATTTATTGTGAAATACATTATAATGTAGAAAAACATTTTATCCTCAATTTTATGGAAAATAATAGTGAACACTTTAGATTTATTTTGAATTTTTTTCCTGACCAGCAGAATACTGGGAAGTTTTGTATAACCATCATTCATTAGTTTAATTTTATTATAATAAAGTATTTCAGTCATGGTTACAAATAGAACTATTTTAGGATTTATAAGTAATCAAAATTCAAACTGAAGCTATTTAACTAAAGTATGTGACAGGAAGTTATACATACAAGTGTTGGTATAATAGATGTTTGAAAATTTTTACCTGATTAACTTCTTGTTATAAATGTATATATTATGAAAATATTTAAAAAAATAAAATGAGGAATTATATTTAATTTGAGATAGGTGATTAACTTTTTTTAATGTGCCTCCTGGGAAAAGTGGTATACATTTTTTAAAGGAAGAAAAAATCTAATGTACATTGGACTATATGATATTATAGATAATGTTGAATGATTTTTTTATTGGGTGGATGTACCTATGAGTTTACCAAATGTAAATAGCATGTTTCATGATTCAGTTTGTATGATATTTGTCTTAGATTCATCTAAATTGTTAAAACGTAATTCAATATAGTTATAATAGAAACATTCATAGGAAAAACAATAGGTTCTGATTCATTATCACAGATACAAATTCTAATGGAATAATCATTGTAATCAAGTTAAAGATTCGTGGAAAGTCATAAGGATTGATGAAACAACATCAAAATCAAAAATTAATATGGAAGAAATATATCACCACTTTTATTAGTAGTGAAAATATTTGTGATGATATATTTAAAAAAGGGGAATAATTTTATATATATGGTACTCGAAGATTAATTTCATGATTTATTATTTTTCATGAATTATAATTATAATTATAATATTATATTATTTTTCAATATAAATTAAATATTTATTTATTACTAAATTTTATTCATGAAATATATTAATTTATTTAAAATAATTCTTTTGAAAATATTAAATTTTAATTTCAAAGAGTAAAAAGTAAATTTAAAATCAACAAATAATTAATATTTTCGAAATATGTTTTTGATTTTTTTGAAAATATTTTTATTAATGTAAACAATAAAAATAAATTTTTTTAGAATGTTAATTAAAATCTATTAAATAATGTAATCATGAATTACCGTACTGATTTAATGTCATGGAATTATTATTTAGTTTTAAATAATATAATTTTCTATATAATATCTATTATGATACCTTATTTTGAAATATGTACACTTTTGGAATGGAAACAAGCTATTTATTAAAAATTTATTACATCTTTTGTTTTTATCATAATTGTTTACGAAAAATTCTATAAAAACTTATTTGAAAAATAATCCCATTTTATAAATCATGAGGTTCAAAATAGGTAAATAGTCCTCTATTGTAACACCTCAACCACATAAGCCTGGAGTCGGTGCGTTATTACGTATCATTGGCATGATCACAAAAGATCATGTTCGGCAAGACAAATTAGTTTAGTATCCTTGGAAGTACTAGATATATTCATAAGGTTTACATTACATCATAAAATGGAAATCTATAAGAACATTCTTTTTCATATTCAACACCAATATCCCATAGAATATCCTTTTAGGTCAGTCATAATATACTTCTTCGCATCCTGGGAAAAATAAAAATAGAAATGGGTGAGCTCAGATACTCAGTAAGGATAACAATATAGAGAAAACATTCATAAATAAGCATAAACATTTAAGGAAATGTATAAGACTAAAACAAGATCCATTTAAACATGAACATAAACTTAATATGGAAAAGATAAAACCAAATAATTCCATTTACTTATTTACATGGATATTCTACTAGTCGAATAATCACATGCAATATCAATATCTACTTTCATAATGACAAAATGCATAATTCCAGACTTCATAACCACATAGTTAATACTATAACCATAAACCATGAATGGTAAAAAAAATAACACATCTATAGTCAAACATATCAGAAAACCTTCAATAAAATATGGATGAATTGTATCAGAATAAATAAACTTCAAGAAAGTTGAACATCCATCAAAGGATGTTTTCATAGATGAAAATTATTTGTAAAACTCTTTGAGAGAAATATCCCTTTTCATGACAACATTTAAAAGTCACACAATTTATAAAGGAAGACATTTAAAGACATTTTTTAATCAACATGTCCCATAACACTATGAATCTTTTGAATGGAATTAACATTTTTAAAAAATTCATGTCCATATAGAAAAATCCTTAAAAACCATTTTGAAAACATATAGATTAATGAGAATGATTTAGAAGATTAAATATTTAAAAAATTTAATATTTTGATTTAGTAAAAAATCCCTTAAAATAATACCTTTGAAATATATTTCATGAAACATGTACATGGATAATAAATATGTCCCAGTAGATACTTATGTAAAAAACAACCTCCGATAATAATGAGATAGTGAAATTAACCCTTACCTTGCTATTTATTTTGGTCGAGGGTACATTTAGCCTCCTATATATTGACCATTGTATGTTATTAGATTATAACAGGACCATATTAATATTTATTATATCATACATGATTCATTTATGACTATATACTACCCATTTAATAATGATTTCTAAGTTAAATTAACATTTCGGGTAATAATCGCTCTCTTTATCGTGCCTATTTTAACTTGTTATTCATGATCATATCATTTAGATCATGATTTAAATAAATCCAAAATATAAATCATGTTTTATATATTATATATATTTAGAATATAAATATGTGTAATAGATAGATATATGAAATGGAAAACACAGTTTATGGAGACGGTAGGTCGTACGTACGCATAAACGATGTTTCTATTTTCATAGCATATTGAATGGAAGTAAGTGAATGAGATGAATGTGTGTATATATATATATCCAGAAGGATTTATCTGTCATATATTACATACTTATTAATAATATATATTTTTATAATCATCATTGAATGGTTAACGTGGAAATGAATCTCATCGCATCGTGGAGACGGTAATCAGGATGTATGCACGAGAAAAAATATAATTATATTGATAGTGAAATCGTATGAAATTGAATGTTATGTCATATATATAGAATAATTAAATTGTTATATTTATTATTTAAATCAGTTATAATCATTATTATACCCAGCCAAATAATGAAGTGTTTGAAAAACAAACTACACCACGACGTGGAGACGGTAGGCCGTACGTACGCATGTATGGCGACATGTCATTCATAGGATGTATAGAATAATGATTATGGTTTTACAATATTTATAATATCATCATAGTATATATAAGATACAATAGTTATTATTTTATAATCGAAACAATAAGAAAAGACTAAGTGGAAGAAGAAAAGAACTTGAAAGAGGTGATGAAATATTTGCCTCTTCTTCAGGTTCTTCCTTTTGATTTGGTCAAAAGGGATCTTTAGGTTGGATTTACGACTAGAGGAAGGCCTATATGATGACAGTATGATAGTTGGGAGGGTATTTGGGTAGGGTTTTTATGAGCCAAAAGGCTTTTAAGATGTGAATTTGAGGGAAGGGGGAGTGCCCTTTTGTAAGAGGGGTGGAGGGCACCTTAGGAAAAGTTAAAATATTATTTTATAATAAAATCATTTTCAATTTATAATCGAGCCAAAATGAATATTTTAATGGATAAGGTTGGTAGGGGTCGAAAACCACTCAAACAATATGGTTTATACTGGTTTGTGTCACTATATTAACTTTACCATTTAGATTTAACTCTTTGTTAAATAGTTTTACATTTACTATATCTCTTTGTATTTTTATATTATGTGGTTAATAAACATACTATAAACTTCCAAGTGAACCCAAAGGGGTCCATTAATGACATATATAATATTATTTTAGACCTTTGGCTTAAAGTTATATTTTTAGAAATATAAAACCAATTAATAATATAACATTTGTTTTAAAAACTCTTTTATCTCAATTTTTACACTATTTGGTATTTTTTTCTCTAAATTTATAACAACATTATTAATTCCTAAAAAATTCATCTAAACAACCCTAACATGTAATATTAACCTAGAAAATTAGTGTAGTTTATAAAAAGTCTCAACTTAAATTTATTTGGATATTTATAATGTCAATTATTTTAATCTTTCATTAATACGAAAATTACTGCATCATTATTGTGTCCCAAATAAATTTAATTATTTAATTTCTAAAAATTATAAATAAATTACCACTATATAGGAAATATTTATTTATTTATAATGAATATTTATTGTCTAATTTATCTTATGTATAACCCTATATTAAAAATGTTTTAATTATTGAACTATGATTTAAACGCTTTTAACTCTTCTTTAAATAAAATAATTATAAATGTTTTAATCTAATCCAGGTTCACCAAAGAGGTTCATATTTTAATAAAAAGGTTGTTTTTTGTCGAATTATACTTATCCAATATAATTAGGACATGTGTTAGGGTAATAATAAAATTATATTTACCCATAATTACGCTATTTACTTTTAACCGTGGAAAATAAAAGTAAAAAAGTTATTATTCACCAAAAACTATTTTTATCTTGTTGAACCACATTTTACTTACTCATGTATATCGTGTCTCTCGAGTTTTTGAAATTAAACTCACAAATTCAGTAAAATTAAGTTTTATTTAAATTTGGAAATGCTCTTGGGAGGTGGGTAAAAGACGGTGAAAAGTTCAAAAAAAATTATATATCTAATATTATTTCAAAATGACTCCAATGAATTACACTTAACATATATAGGTATTATGTATATATTTTGACCTAAAAATAAATTTAAATAAAATAACTAATTATTTAAATCAGAATTCAGTTTTAAGCTATAACTCAGTGTTTCTCGGTATTCATAAAAAATTGAATGCTTTCAGAATAATACCAAAAATTCACCCTAAGCTAATTTTGATATTCTGAATTCAAAATTTATTTCAATTTTACCAAATTCAAAACATAGCAGTTTCATTTATTAATTTATAATTAATTCCCATTGTCAAAACTAAAAAGTGTGTTTTTATAAAATAATAACTAACAAAAGATTCATACTTGTTTATGTTTAATTTCAAAGGGAAATTATTTCTAATGAATAACATTGGATTAAATGGTAAAAATATAATCTATTTATACTTCCAAAGTATTAAAATGTATAATTTAAAACTATAAATTATTTTTATTAAAAAATTTGTTTTCAGTTAAAATATAGTATTTTTCATAATTCACCCAAATAGGAAATTTATCAGACAAACTCCAAAAAATTATTGAAACTAATTTCATATGTCCCAATTCCAAATAAGAAGTTGATTTTGTCAAAATCAATAAATAGAAGTTTAAAATATTGGATTTAAAAAAGGTTCCCCATGAAAATGTGGTAAAATTTCATTTAAAAAAATACTTATTTTATCTAAAAAAATGAATTTGTTTTTTTATTATGTCTAAAAAACTCATAAAATGGATTCTAAAATTATAAGGATTAGATAATGTTCAATATTTAGTTGCTAATATTCATAACCAATTTTTAATTTCTAGTTTGGTAAGTCGTGGTGCATTTGAACTCAGTGTTGTTTGTAGTGCATGTTATTGAATTACATTGTAGAAATAACTTACTATGAAATCATGGGGTGTTACACATTTTGGTTTTATTCATTGTTGATTTAAATGGTATTAAATAATAGTCACCTCAGAAAGGGTAAAATGATTTATACAAGGATAAACCGATATGAAAAATAATAAGCTCACAGGGGCTGGGTGAGTTAGTTCAAGGCAGTGGCGTCCCGTCATTGAGGTTCCGGGTTCGAGTCCTCGCAAAGGCAATGTGCACCATACGCCAGTGATCGTCTCGTCCCCTCGACTCCCTGGGAACTGGCCCAAGCCCAAGGTTGGACACCATGGGCCTAGCTGGGGACGTGCGATAGGGGGTGGGGTAAGGTCACCTCAATACCCTCTAAACCAACAACACATTTAGTATTTGGGGTTTGGCTAAGTGGTAAGAACCCCTTAAATCTACATGAAAAATGGGGGTTCAAAAACCAATGGGCGCAGGTACTGTTGTAGTACTGTAACGTACTGTAGCAGTGGTGGCACTGTAGCAGTGGTGGGAACTGTAGTGGCGACTGGGTACTGTAGCGGCAGCAGAGCACTGTAGAAGCGATGGGTACTGTGTAGTATTATAGCTGCATGGGTACTGTAGCAGTACTATTCACAGATTGGGCTTTGGTTCAAAAAATGGGTCTACGGGCCATGTAATGGGCTAAATGCCCATTAAGCCTTCGGGCTATGTAATGGGTCTCCCTCTACCCAATTAAAGAGGTCTTTGTTTTGATTTAATAATAAATGAGGCTTCAGCCTTAACCTTTTATATAAAAAATAATAAATTTTCCAACAAAATATTTATTTTAATGGATAAGTGTTTATCTAATATAACAAAAAAATGATCAAAATATTTTAATTTTTAACCACATGGATTTGATAATGACCTTAATATGATTTAAATTAACAAATTAAAAAAATATCACCTTATTTATTTTAACATATAATATATTTTGACATGAGTTTTAAAGTTGTATGTTTTGGTAAAAAAAATTATGTGGAAGATGAATTATGTCTTTATCATTATGATTTTTTTATTTTTTTGTGGGGTAATAATTACCTTCAATGATTTTGTGATATCAATATATTTCTTATTTTAGAAATGGAATATGCTGGTTATTTTGGTAATTTTTAAATGTAATACTATTTGGAGGCATTATTATGTTATTTATTTTAATAAATTTGATATAAATTTTTATTGAAAATTTATATTTTATTTCCATTACAATATTTTTATCATTAATGTGAAACCATATTTGTATTATCTAAACTGACATTAATTTTCTATTAATATAAATAAAATATTATTTTATGATATAAAATTCATTAAAAAATACTTTTCCCACATTAAATTCGTTATGGTCAAGAATTTCATTCAATTTCCTTAAAATGGTTAATTTTACATTTATATTATATCACTTCAATATTATTGATTAAAAAATATTGACAATATGGTGATCCTCAAAAAGAATAATTGGGTGTTATAAATAAGAGTCTAGGGTGAAAATACCAACTAAACGTATCAAAACCTTATTGGATGTAAGATTTCAACTCTTACCCATCATAGGTTCAAAATAAAATATCTCATTACGATTTGAAGTTGAAAATATTTTCTATTAATTTAATACATTAATATATTTCAATAGTTACATTATTATCATTTATAAAAAGGAAAAACCTTTTTTAATTTCCTCGTAATATTTTATTATTCTATATCAGCGATGTCCAAATCAGATCTCTCCCCAAAATCAATACCCAGGTCCTAGATGATTTGGTCTGATAGAATGACCAATCATAAAATAATTACATAATAAATGAAAGAGTTTATTTGTGGAGAGGGAGTTAATTAAATAAGGAAAATTGATTGAATTTATGTTTATAGGATATCTAGTATCAATTTATTTTTATTGACACATAATCATTTTTTCTACAAACATAATTTTATATAAACATAATTTTGGTATTTATTTTTTAAATATTTTCAAAAAATTATTGTTTCTAATAACTAATTAATATTTTTCATTTATAAATTAATTTTTTCAATGGTAATCATTTTGTAATAGTTTTATTTAAAAAAAATTAAACTGTTTTAAGATTCCCTTATGAATAATTTTATTCTATATATATGTTTTCATTTAAATTTCATAAATTAATGTTCTTATTTACTCATAAATAGTTCATTAAATAATTTCTCAAATACTTTTAACATTCCGAACAATGATTAAAAAAAATCTTCTTAACGCTTTTAGAGTGAGATAATTTTAACAAGAGTTGAATGGAATCATTGATTTAACATTATTGTATTTAATTTAATTTCCACCTGAAATGAAAATTCAGTAATTTAATATTAATTTACATTTTTTCAATGGTTATTTTTAAATAAAAACATTTCTTTGATATTTTTTGAAATTTTTATTATAATGAATATTCAAAAGAAATAGATAATTAACTATATTTTTATTCAAAAAGGATCGTGAATTTGTTTGTTAATTTTTTTTCAACTTCATTATGATGAAATGTTTAATGATTAAAATATGCTTCATGATTTCTCAATTATAATTGTCGATGACAACCTGTGACCCTAATACATCATATATGAAATATTAGTCTGATAAAATTTATACGATGGGTGATAATAATATACCTCACTGATGTATTTAACTTGGGTTTTATTCTTTAAAAGAAAAATAGTATGAGTAAACTAGGTTTATTGGATCTATATATATAACTCATTCCTTAATAGTTCATACTTGAGTGAATAGTGGTTCAAAATATAATTCGGGAATATGCTTAAAAGATTTATATTTAGTATCAATGGGTCTTATAGAATTTCTTTGATAAAACAATCATGATTTTCCTATGTATATGAAAAATTTTATTCTCTCAAAATGTAATTTGAAAATGTTAAAAAAATACATTTCTTTTTCTTTACTGTAATAAAATAATTTTTTCATTTATATCAATAACCGATATTTTAATGCTCATCATAAATTTAAAAATTTCTTTCACATAGTTTATGGATTTTTTATAACAAATAATCATGTCTTGTAAAAATTAATGATTTTTTTCTACGAAAATAGAAACATATACCATTTAAAATTATTTATATTTTTGAATTAATATATATTATGATCTAGTGCCCATTTTGGAATATTTGAATTTCTTATTTATGTTTCAGGACCTAAATTTTTATAACTCATAAACGTAATGATCCTTGTATTGTAACAAAGAGAATTATTATACAACAAGATAATATTCAATATGGATTTATTATTGGCTCATTATTCTATAAATAAAGGCACATGGAATGATTTTTTAAATGTTTTCTAATAATTTTCAAAAAAAATGAACACATAATTAATAACACCTAATATAATATAAAAATATATATTAATTTCTATTACTTATTTAAAAAAAAGAATTTAATCCCTGTATAATATTGTAATAGATTTGATCATTTTTTAAAATTATATATTTCTTTCAATAAATATCACATTTTCTTCAAAAAAATTAATTTTTTACCCCAATTACTTCAATGATCTATATGAAATCATATTTACATATATCATGTATCATATTAATTCAATAATACAATTAATTCCATTATAATATTGAATGTTGATTCATAAATTTCTTTCCATGTGATATGAAACTGTATTATATTTTTTCATTTATATTTGATAAATTTTCAAAATATTGGAGCACCATTATTATTGATTAGTATAACACCCTTAAAATTAAATTGGAAATATTTATTATTTTGATAGAAATGATATTTAATTGAATTTGAAATTTGATATAAATAAGTAAATATCACCATCATTCATCAATAACAGAACATTCATGTCTTAAATTATCTAATAAAAATGATTACAAATTGAATTCACTAGAATAGTCCAAAATTGAACATAGGATAATAATTAATATATACAACTAAACTGAATTGAGTAATCTAATTCCAGTGTAAATTTAATTAAACAATACAATTATTCTGAAATTCACAAAAATAAGAATGACTATGTTATATTTTCTCAAAGAGAATCAAACAAAATTATATTGAATATAACATGAATGAACAAATTTGAATTGGATATATCATTACAATTTTAATTGTCATGATTACCATATTTTTGTGTAAGATAGTTCTATTTATTTTATAAATATGTAAAATGATGTTTATTATCATATTTAAAATTTTAAAGGCACGTATCATTGATACACATGTTAAATGATTTCAATAAGACATTTAATAGTCTTATTATTTTATATCATTTGAAAAAACACTATTATAAATAATTTGTAATATAAAATTATTATATAAATATTAGATGTTTTATAATAATACATATACATGGATTGTATATTATTATAAAAAATATTTTTTATTAAAAATTTATTTTTTTGGTAATGGATAAATGAATTCAAAATCAGTATACATTTTTAAAAATATGATACATATCCATCTAGAAGAAAATCTTATGACCATTTATTCAAAATAAAAGAAAATTTAGAGAGGATACGAGTGGGGGAAATAATGGAACTTTCCTCCACTCATCAATAAAAATGATACATATCATAATAGGATATATCCTCACTATAATCCGATTCACCATCAATTTCCCACTCATATTGGGACTTACCTTGGTTAATGATCATAAGAATATCAGAATTGACCTTACCCGACATCTTGTAAGAGGATTAGATAGACTTGGTATGGGGTGTGTTAGTATAGTTCTTACATGGACTTATCTTTAATGGAGCAGGAGTGAGTCTTCCACTGTCTGTCAGCTTTTATTTTCCATAAAATCATGCATCCTTAAAAGATGTGTGATCACTTCTTGTAATATCCTTCAGAGGTGTGTAGTCCATCCCATCTGAATCTGAAATGTTACCCTGCATCTGAGTTATTTTAGAAGAAAATAACATTTTTTAGATCTACAGATGTATATAAACCTATTGAGTTGATTCAGTGTTAATTATTCCATCACCCTCTAATAACTAGTAATTGATTAGAGCATGTTGTATGATATCACCACCCATATAAGAAGCCGATGTACCCACCTGCACCTTCACATCCACAATAGGAGTCAAGCCACTAGTTCCTCCTCGTTGCGAGCCCCCGCTATAAGAATAACTCATATCAGGATTAGGAAACCCAGGGCCCTATTTCACTAATGAAGAAAACGTCTTTTATTTCCAATAATTTTCCACAGAATTGGCCACTCCAATATTTTTTCAAATCCTTACAAACATCACCATTAGAAAATTTCACCACTGATTTCCAAGTCAATTTCATCCTGAAATGTGTCTCTGAATGACCATTTAGACAACAGAAAGATAAAATGAATGTTTTACAACATGTTTATATACAGAGACCAATTTCCTGATAGGTTGAAGAAACATAAGGAAGTCTCTCACACACCACCTTTAATGGGTACTTGGGACAAGTGGTTGTTATGTAAGTGTCTTGGGACTAGTGTGTTGGTGAATTAGGGTTTCATTAATGGGTATTATTCATACGGTCATTGGTTGGGGTTATTATGAATAAGGTTTCCTGAGGGGGTTAAGGAAAGGGGATTTTTTGTAAGCATTATGGGGTTGGGGTTCTTGTGCATAATGGTACATGGGGAAGGGAGCTATTGAGATGGGGACATAAGGATATTGTTCTGATGCATAAGGGAACATTAAGCTTTTGGATATCATGTATTGGTCATGAATCTAATCTAGTAATCATTATGGGTACCATTTTTAAAAATAAATATACACAGATGATAGTTTATAAAACACTCTAATAATAGTTTCATCTAGGAAAATAATTTCTAATGAATGTGTACCAAAAAAGTATCTCTTACTTAATAGTATAAAAGTAACATTTAATATGTTATATGGTAGATAGAATTTAATTGTTTTTATTCAATTAAAATCCCACATAATGATATACCATACATACATATTTGAAAGAAATTAGTAACCTAATGGTAAAAAAATTCTATTTAACGATGACCATTAATTTCCATGTAATGTTAAACTTCACATTATAATGGATACCTAAGATGTAAATATGGATATAAAAGTTTCATTATGGTCTATTTTTATGGATTAATGGTATGTTCTTAGTCTAACTTACCTAAGAGTATATAAATAACAATAATTATGGTATAATTTAGATTTTGTTAATGGTAAAAAGTTCCAAAACTCGCATTCCTAATGTTATAAACTACATATGTAATCATAAGTAATTTTTTATATATAATAATAAATTAGATGTTTATTAAAGGAATATAATTTGTTATCCAACTTATTTAAATGTATAAATCACCCATTTAAGGGTAATAAATTAGTTTTGTATGGTTAATATATTATTAAAATTAGAGTAATTAATTGGATATATAATGTGGATAGTACTCCAAAACCATGGTATATCTATAAACCCCTATCCATGTTTTTATAAAAAAATGGATATATATATTTACACCATGTTTATAGAAATGATTTTATATAAAACATGGATATAGATTCTACCTATAGAAACATGTTTCTTAAATTGTGGAAACAGGTTGTTTTTCAAAGGATATAGACATCGTTTTCTTAAATCATGGTGATCAGTTCCCAAATTATTCTAGGAATTTTTTTCATCGGAATGTAGTGGGAAGACATACAGCCAAAATTTGTCCTATTACCAAGGATTAGTACGATATATATAATAATATATATAAATATTTCATAATATTTCCATAGAATAGTGGTAAGTTTCCATTTAAAAAATGGGGGACACATATAGATCAAATACAGATGGTGGAAATTTATATTAAAGATATAGACTTGGTTTACAGGGGCCATAGCCACTATTTTCCACAATGGAAATAGACCCTATAACCACCACATAAACTGTAGTTATAGATTTATAACCATGTTATAAAATTTTGAGAGAAATTTCCAGTGTTTATAATATTGTAGTAATATCCTCTTAAAACTATTACTATATCTTTTGGTTATATCCACCAAACCACTAGCCATAGCCTTTTGGAACTGTGGCTATAGATTATAGCGATGGTTTTTACCATTATATCCACATTTTTGGTGCATGGGTATAAACATATTTTATACTTTTGTTATGTGATTGAAATTTTCCTTATAAATAACATTATTTAAAAATATTATTTTGATATCATTTATGATCCTTCTCCACTCCTGTTAGATGAAATTCTTCTCCCAATCCTGAAAGGGGATTCTAGTTAAATATTATGGAACAAAAATTTAGTATAATTAAATTTCACAAACAAATCATGTGGGAAAAATAATTGTGAAATAAAAAATTTGAACAATGGTAGATAAATATTCATCGAATATTATATTAAATGTTAAACTATTATTCCTAGTGGTTTAGGCCCATATTGAAATTGAAATATAAAAAATCAAAATAATAATTTCTAGAAACAAAATATACATTGAATGTATTTTAAAAAAATTGAAAAAAACACATATTAAATATTATCATACTATTATATCAAATCTATAATAGCATACTTACATGAATAAAAATAACTAACATCATATAAAATAAGTTGAATATATCGTACTAATAATTTATTTATACACATATTAATGATGTAATATGATTTTTAGGATGATAAATGTTAAAAGTTTTATAAATTTTTTTATTTACTTGTAGTTGTATGATAAAAGACAACATAAAATTCTAAATAATTTTATATAGTTAACAATATGAATGTTAATAACATTAATATTAGAATAAATGTTTTAATCAAATATAAAAAAACTAATAGGGAATAAGAAATGTTGTAATATCATGGGAAAATCAATATTCTCAGGAAAGAGATTAAATGTATCATTAACATGGTCGTAATTTTTATTATTAATGTAAAAATAATTAATAAAATAAATAAAATGTAAATCAATGATCTATAATTATAGAAATGGCAATGTGTAGTAAAGAAGGGATTGGAAATGAATAAATGAATCCATAAAATCCCAAATACTGAAAATTTTATGGGGTTATTTAATAATTTACATAACATTATTGTCCAAGAAGATGAAAACATATAATTATATATACAAATATTTTACAAATTGCTAAAATTATAATATACTATAAAAAAATATGAATGTAATAGAAACCAAAATTGATTCTTTATCAGGTGTGTTTTAATTTAGTGACTTCTCAATTATCAATAATCATCAAGAATAACCTATGTAAATAAAAAGTTATATTTATAAATCAAAAGATAAAAATTAAAAATGAAACTATAAATTTTTTTATTCATAATGATTTTTTAAGAATTATATATAAAAATATACTTCTAAAAATATATCCAACGTGATATTATCTATAATATATTTCTTTTAGTTGATACATAATTTAACAGTACTTGGTACCGTGTTATTAAAAATTTACCAAGATGACACACTGTAGGAATTTAATAAGTTATGCTTTTCTTGTTTCCATAAAATATGATTGGATATCACAAACTTTTTAGAGAAAAGGTTCACCCAGGAGGGAACAAAATTAAATTTATTTAATGTTAAAAAAATTAATGATTTAGATATTTTATAAGACATTAAATCCTCATGAAATGTTCTAATATTGTGGATGACAATGTACTATAAAAGAACAAACATAAATATTTAAAAAATCAATAATTTAATTTCTTTAACATTGGGGATATTTTTAGGTTTCATGTTTTAGATAATTATGTCACTATTCATATATAATAGAGCACAATCATAAAAGCGGGTACTACTAAAATACTATCATTGTTTCCCAAAATAAAAAACACATTAAATAAAACCTACATTATTTTTCAAAAAAAACCATCATAATATCCAAAATTAATTAATTCATTCTCTCACCCACCCTTATACCCTATGAAAAACATTTTCAAACGTGCGATTAGCACAAAAAAGAATAGCAAGGGACATAAATAAATAAATCGTTATGTTCGTGAAAACATAAAAACCGTTAAACCCCACTTTTTAAAAAACCAAATTGTATGTATAGAGAAATCATGGAGGTGACTTCGGAAATAATTTCCAAATAACTCATAGATTATCCCTTAAAAATAGAACAAATATAATTGTCAAATTATATCTTTGGTGTACCCAATGCCTTGAGAGTTGTAATATGGATCACTTGTCTTATCTTGAGCTATAATGTCTATCAATATTTCATATCATAAAATATATTGTGGATGAAACCATTATATATTGATATACAAAAAGATAATCCCATAGTAAAAAATTTCTAGGGAACATATCATGAATAAAACCCTCAATAAATCTTTTTAAACCCTTGAGAGAA
This sequence comes from Viscum album, assembly GCA_963277665.1. Classification (NCBI taxonomy): domain Eukaryota; kingdom Viridiplantae; phylum Streptophyta; class Magnoliopsida; order Santalales; family Viscaceae; genus Viscum; species Viscum album. The sequence goes on along the minus strand of CAUJRU010001487.1, from coordinate 76,979 downwards.
ATTTTATAGATATCAAAATATTATTTTAATAAAAATATTTCACTTTTAAAATATAAAATCTGTTCACATTACAATGAGATCATTTTCATAAAAAATTACAATGAAAACATATAAATAATAAATTAATGATATAAATAATTATGAATTTGGAAGAATCTACTAATTCTATATTTGTTAAATAAAACATTCTCTTTGCATTGTGTAAAATGAACAATGAATGAGTTTTTTTAAAAGAATGTCCATTACCCTGAGTTTGAAACCTCACATTCATATGTATCATCATTAATAATAAATATACGTTAATTAATTAATTTCTTGATAAAATTTTAATGATAATCATTCTATTTATATCATGTTATAAAAAGTATATAATTATTTATGTTATTGTCAAATGTTTTTTTAAATATACGGTACGTAAGTCCAAAATGAATTTGGTATGATGTCAACTTTCGAATTGGAATTAGTCCATAAAATCCATAATAATTTTCATGAAATGATAATAATATTTATACGTAAATTATAATTTCAAATCAAACCATTTATTTATGTTTATGAAAAATGATAAATGTTTTAATCATGATGACTATAGGTCGTATGTACGCATGAACAAAATTTTCATTTTTCAATGGCCATTACAGAAAGAAAGTAATTATTATTTTATCATCCTAAAATGATAATAATATAATAAATACAATATTAATAATTTATTTATTCTTAAAAATATCATCCATTTGAAGTGGTGATGAAACAAAATCACATCACTTCATGGAGGTAAGAGTTCACAGGTACGGAATATGACATCACCATTTTTATATGCATGGATTTCTAAAACAATAAATCATATATTATTTATTCTTAATAATAAAAAATTTATTAAAATATAATATAAATATTAATTCCATAATTAGAACTATTAATGAGAGATGGTGATGTAAAATGTATTATATCGGTTCAGGATTTGGTAATCTATCGGACGCACGAACGATTAATTCTTTTCATATTTCATGAAAAAGAATATGGATTTTTGAGAGGCTAATAACAAAATAAAATCTGATTATATTAAGGATACTGGAGTTATCATTTTATTTTGATAATTGAATATTTTAAATAAATGGAAGATTAAATTTAAAATAATTAATTAATTATTAATGATACCTCTCTTTTGGACAACTACCACTAATTAACAACTTAACACCTATAAATAGGCTATTATTCCTATAATAAGGAATATAAAATATTGGTAGAGATTCTATGATTTGATTTAAGTAGACATTGGATGATTCAAATTGGTATTTTGGTTTATTGAAAAGAGAAAAAAGGTTCCCTTTTATAGGGTTGGACAAGGGAACTCTAGAGATTTTTCAAAATATTAAATTAATATATATTAATTTCTTATTTAAAATGGGACCGAAGATATTTAATTATATTATAGAATGGTTATGGGTCAAAATACAACCATAAAATTAAAATTATATATTTTTTCATTATTTGTTAATCATTATATTTTAACCCTTTTTTAACCTCTCTTATTTATATTGTTTTATCATTTATATACCATTTGAGTGTTAATATAAATAATTTAAAATAATAAATGACAAATAAAAGCGTAAATTTTTAATTATTAAGACTTATCAAAATATATTTCCAGAAATTGAAATGTTTACAAATTTTATACGTTTAATAGAATATTATTTATTTTAAAATTCCAATAATGATAATTTTGACACTATTAAATACATGAATTTTAAAAAATATACTAAAATAAGATAAAATAAAACCAAAATTTATAAAACATCAATAAAATGTCAGAGTAATCTAAAAAATTCTTAAATGACAATAATTAAATGATATTATTTAACTTTTAATATTTTTAATAAATTTTATTTGATATTTTAATTAATTAAACAACTATTGCATCCTCATTGGGCATGCCTTTAATTTAATTATTTCTTTACAAAAAAATTACAAATAAATTATCTTGATAAATATAAATAATTAATATTTTGATGTACTATTTAATGTTCAAGATATTTCATATATAACCGCATGTTAAAAATAATTCATTTGTCAAAAACAAAAGTGTGATATAATTGAATTTTATTTGAATATAATATTATAAATGTAATTGTCTCATCCAAGAGGATTAAAAATAATATAATTTCTTTAAAATAATTATTTTTGTCAAAAAAATCTAATGAAATTAGTACACCTATTAGGTTAATTTTATAATAATTATAATATTATATTTTATTATTAATTAATAAATTTACCCATAACAATTAAAATAGAAATTAATAATGTTACCACATATATTGTTCAAAACTAAAGGAACCAATTTATTAAATTTGGAAATTTTAATTTAAAATATGGAAATAATTTTTCAAAATTCAATTTATATAATTTTCAAAAAAAATTAATATTTAATCTCGTTGATGAAAAAAGAAAACGATTTTATAACGTAAAAACATTCAAAATATTGATATGTTTTTGTATCCAAATTTAATGTAAATTTGATTCTAATAAACTAAATTTCATAAAAAATTATCTAAAATTACATTATAATGAATCTAAATATAATTTAACAATATAAATTATTTTGGCAGAAAAAATGATTTCAATTAATATGCCTTATTTTTTCACTATTCATCAAAATATGAAACCAATCATAAAAATACAAAAAATTAAACCAAAGTAAATATTTATATGAATATATCAAGGAATATGTTTCTTTAAAAATAATTTATGAAAATTTTTAAATCAATACGAAAAATAAGTGCAGCCTTAAAAGAGAATAAGGCCTCTTTTTAAAAAACAATTTTTTTCAATGTATGAAACTAGATTTATTATTTTATCATGTATAAAAAACACATTGTATGAATTTTAAAAATTAGATTGAATATATTTTAAATTTTAATAATATATGCCATAATGAATTATTTTTTATTTATTGGTATAAATCATAGTTGTGAATTTTTAAATAGTTTTTTAGAAAAACATTTCCTTTTATTTTAAAATGGGTTCTATGATCATTTATAATTAATTAGACCAAAAAATCATATATATATATATATATATATATATATTTGTGTTTATACCATATTTTCATAATTCTATTAATTATATTCATACACAACATTCTAACAGCAATGTGATAACTTCCATATTAAATTATAATATTTAGTTATTTTTTAAGCTTAATGTGGAGAATATTGTATGCTATTGTACATAATGTCACTTTTATTTATTATCTAATTTATAAATAATAATATATATGAATAATACGTATTCTATATTTACCTGGTTGGTTACATTAATCTTCCGTTTTATAAATTTTTTCCTCAAAATTTTATTATCTTATCAAATATGTGGGTATACCATTACATCATATAATTTTCAGAATTTCATTTCACCCCTTAAACCATATTGTTTTTTTATTAAATGTTAACCTACTAAATCAACATATTCCATAACATTTTCTATCTATGGTCATGTAGCTAAAGTGGATGATTCTTATAAGAGTAATTTTCATCGATGTGAACTACCTAAGGTCTCAAAACATGAGATTAATTTCAAACATATTTCCATAACAATAAAATAGGAAAAACATTATGTACTTATGGTAAAATAAAAAGTAAATCAATTCACTAGGAAACTAAAAAATCTTTCTCTTGGATTTTATAAGGAGAAATGAACCATGAAATCATCTTTCCCTTTTTACGAAAATGCATTACACATTCTCATGGAGAGTCATTAAGAAAGACATGGTCACCTATCTCAAATTAATCATCATCCCTCCAGTTATCTTGATAACGTTACCCGAGCTCTAATATGTTATCATGTGTTACTAAATAAACTCAAATTTCTCTTCCATATTATCCACCAATTTGGATTCCATCAAATTCATTTCACCATGTTTTTCCAAAAAATATGAGGACTGGAACTATTTTATATATAATGCCTCATTCGGTTTAATTTTTATACTTGTAATAAAACTGTTATTATAAGAAAACTCATACAAAGAAATATTATTATTCCATCATCCCTAGTAATTCATTTAACAATCACATTTTATATCCTCTAGTTTTTTAATGTCTCATTCTGATTTCCATTCTGATTGATGATGAAAGGTTGTACTAAACTTTAATTGAGTACCCAAAAAATTATAAAGGTATGTAAAAATGGAAGAAGTGTGTCTATGATCATGGTATGATATAGTACATAGGTGAAGTTGATGTAACTAGTCTATCGATTTTGGATTCAATAGAGAAAATTTATCTAAATAAAGAGTGTCTCAAATTGGAATAAAATGGGGAGATTTAGTTAGTTGTTCAATAATTACCCATATCAAACTGTAACCTTGAAATTTATTTGATTATACCACTAAAAATACATTAATTTTTTTCCCATTTTCACATTGGCACTATAAAATGATAAATAATCCCCTTAAACAATTTTATTTCTAGTTTAACATGTTGAAAAGCAAAACACTTCATAGAAACGTTATACATATATTTTCCCATTCCATCCAACAATAAATATTATCAAAGGTTTATATACATCTTTATGATACTATTATGAACTAATAATGGATAACTATCCAATCCATATAACATCTCATTCTTCAACTATGCATCAAATTTCACACGTAAAAACTTCTAAAATAAAAAATAATAATTATAAATGCAAAATTCATTAAAATTAACATTATGAAAAAAATTTATATTTTTCTACAACTCACATTTGTCATTATGAAATTTCATAATTTTATATGCTAGCTAATTTGTGAAAAAAATAGAAATTCTTTCACCATCAACAACCACAAAAAAATTCATCAAATAATTATCTAGAGTTTCATATTATAAACATAACATGATTGAAAGAGAATTACTTTTCTGACATAATGCATTAGCCACATTTTTTCTTATCCGTGATGGTAATGAATCATGTAATCATAATTCTTCATTTGTTCTATCGATATCCTTTATCGCATTTTCAAATATTTTTTAGAAAATATATAATTAAGAATATTTTGATTAGTATATATTTTACATTTTACACCATAGAAATGATGCCTCAAAATTTTTAATGAAAAAACAATAAAAGCAAATTAAAAAAATCACGTGTAGGTTATTTTTACTCATGAGGTTTCACCTGATGTTATGTATAATATATATCACTTTTTCTAGATGAAATAAACTCCGTTTCTAGTTAACATATTCAGTATTTTGGATAGCTGTGTAAATCATTCAAATAACCTCTGGTAATGTTCTTCTAAACCAACAAAACTATGAATATTTGTTATATTTTCAGGTCTTTTCAATTCATAAAATACATTCATTTTAGAAATATCAAGAGTTATACCATCTTTAAATGTAATTTGGCCAGGGACTGAAATTGATTACAATAGAAATTCACACTTTATAAATTTCACATACAGTTTATTTTTGTTTATTGTTTGAAAAAAACTCATAGAATTCATTCATACTGTACTTTAGTTTTAGAATATACAAAAACGTCACCAATAAACAAAAAAAATTGTCCAATAACTAATGAAATATTATATTAATATGATACATTAAAAAAATAGGTTCATTATTTAATTAAAACACCATAACCAAATATTTATAATGCCCATATCTATTATGAAACACTGTCTTTGGACTATCATTTCTTTTAAATTAAACTATTGATACCCAAACCTCATGTATACCTTAGAATAAAACTATACCCCTAGAGATTATAAAACCAATCTACCATGTGATAAAAATGATACTTTTTATTAATAGTGATGTTATTCATGTTTCTATAATCAATGAAAATTATTATTAAACCAAATTCCTTTTTAAAAAAACAAGATAAAAGAACCCCAAGGTGAAGTGCTGGGGAGGATGAAACATTTATATAATAACCCCTTCAAATTCTATTTCAAATCTAAAAGGTAAATTTGATCTATTCAATAATTGGATCTAGAAATTTCCTTTGTATCAGAAATTAAGTAACTAGTAAAATCAACTTCTTGGTCATGGATAACAGTGGAGAACACATCAAGAAAAAAATAAAAATATTCATTTACCACTGACACCTAATTAATCTATATAGCTACATTGTTTTCAAAAATATGTGTAAGATAACATTCATTTTAATCTTTTAATAGTTTTTTAGTTTCATGATATCTTATCAATAAAATTGGTTCATTCGTGTACACAAGATGAAAAATTTTCATGAAGGAAACATATTTAGCTATATAATCTATCATATCAAAGTAAATAGAAATCCAATACATACCTACAATAACATAAAACTATGTTATATTTAAACAATAAAGGTTTTCAGTAAATTATTTCCACAGACAATGATATAATATTCTTATTATTTATTATTTATTTAATTTTTTCCCATGTTATTTTTAACATATGTTTTTCAATCATTTCATAAGGTGGAATTTCAGATTAACTAGAAAATTTACCTGAAATGAAAAAAAAATCTGAAAGTTTACTTTCAGTAGCACTTTCCCAAACATACAAGACATTATACTGGACAATTTTTCATCCTTTTTTCAAGAATGGAATTTTTTTCTCAACTCAATATTTATTTGATGAATTCATCCCTATATCCCACCATGCTGACCACTTATTATTCCTTTTATCACGAGGCACATATGTGTTAGAAAACTCCACCAAAACACTTCCATGAAAAATAAAATGTCTCTCATAGCTTTTAACTTTCATAAATCCATGTGTCATTATAAAAATTGTATCATAGTAGAGTAAAATCTATTATTTTTTCAGGAAAATCCTAAAAAAATATTGTATGGACCTCATGAGTCTCATAATATTTTCTCTATATGTATATATAGAATCATCATCATTATACTTCAGTTCCATGTGTTTCTTCTCAATTTTGAGTCAAACAGTTCTATGAAAATATATTTTCAAGAATAATACTCTTAAAATCATTCCATTATAGAGTGTTAATTTCATATTTTTCTCAATTATTGTTTAATAAATAACAACATTGACCATCTCCACCTTAAAATTAAAACATCTTGGTTTACCTTTAGTCATTCCAAAAATCACATGGTTTTAGATATCCTTTACAAAACATTGATCCATCCTTCGAATACCACTAGATCTGAGGTTCCAGTTTAATTTGGAGGATGTTTCTTCAAAATATGAATTAATAATGACATATACCTATGTGTCTGGTCTGGTTGATAACATTCGTGGAGGTTACCACTATTTATATCAAGTTTCAATTGATCTATCACATCCAAAAAATTGTTTAGTTTCTATTATGACCATATGATGATACTAATTTTAATGGTTATTTCCCTCTTGATGCATTCGCACTATAGCGACAGTGTTTCTTCTTATAGGATACCATTCTAAATTTACATATATTATATGAAGTAATAAGGGAATCATGAAACTATATAGCTTTTTAACATTTATATTATGTAAAGTATTTCAGATAAAGTTGTAAATATTACCTTAACCTCTAATGTTACATAAACAATACATTGCTATCTATTATATAGACCTGATGATAACCATTAAAAAATCATGAATTTAATTTCTTTTACAAAGGGGATCTTATTTAGTATATGTTTTTTTATTAATTTCACTATCCCATGTAAAAAATATCTAACAATCAATCATGTGTATACTACAACTAAAATATACATTTTTTAAAAAAATATATATAAATCATTTAAAATAAAAAATATAATCTTTTCCATAAAAATATTCATATAATATAAAATTTATTTTTTCTTTTACTATAAAATCCATATACTATTTGGAAACATAATAAAACATGGGATTATAAAAAATCATTAAAAGGGACATAAATAAAGAAATGTTTTGTCTAGTGAAAACATGAAAACCATTAAAAATACTTTTTAAAAAAAACATTTTAATGCATAGAAATCTCATTCAAGTGACTTTGGACATAATTAACATATCAATGATACATTTTAAATTATATGTTTAATAACATTATGGTCGAATTATTTCCTCATAGTACCCAATTCATTGGAAATCTATAATGGGGTGGCCTTATCTTATCGTGAGCTGCAATGAGGCTCAATCAATCATATGTTGAGAAATAATGGGAATAAAACCATCATATCTTGAACTTAATGGACTCATCCCATAATAAATTATTTCCAAGGATCATATCTTAAAGAAAAACCTTGAGGAATCTTTAATCCCACGGACCAAACACTTATATATATCAATATAATCATTTCTCTTAAAAATCACTTTTAAAATATAAAATTCATGCACATAATAATGAAATCATTTTACATTAAAAGAAATATCAAAACATAAAATTAAATAATAATTGTAATAAACCATTATAAAAGTTGTAAAAACCAATCAATCCATATAAGTTAAAAACATTCCCATTTTTTTTTTATAAATGAAACTTTAGAAGAGTGTTTTTAAAAGATCATCTCTTACCCAGAGTTCGACACATCCCGTAGAATATTTATCATCATGAATAATGGAAAAAAGTTAAATATGTTATTTCTTTATCAAATTTCAATGTTTATTATTCTTTAATATCATGTTATAATAATTACTTAATTATTTATCTTCATGGAGAATGTTTATTTTATATTCAGTATTTGAGTTGAAAATGGATTTTTTTATGATGTCATTAGTCAATGTGTAAATAATAAATCTTCTCTAGAATAATAAAAATGACATGATAATAACTTTAATTCATCAATTGTAAAATTATTTCAAACCATATATCTATATTTATTTAAAAATATCAATGTTATAATCCTATAGATGGTATCTTATATGTAAACCTTCGTAATGTTTCTATATTTAATTATCATTATAGAAAAAATGTACCTACTATTTTACCTAAAAAATCATCATAATATCATATATATCATATTAATAATTTTCTTATACTTATATATATCATCCATGTGATGTGGTGTTGAGAAATAAATCACATCGATTCATATAGGTAATAGTTCACACGTATGCACGAACGACGATATATTTTTTATGCTCACGAAATATTAAAAAAATAAAAGAAATTTTATTATTTAATAATGATAAACATTTCATTAATATCAAATATAAACATTATCTATGACATTCTATCCATTCTCGATATATTGTGATAGAAAACTAATTATATTGGTTAGTGAGGTGGCGGTCTTTCGAACGCATGAAAGATTTTTTAATTTACAATTTTAGGGAACTAGATATGAATTTAGGTGATGATATAAAACTAATAACATCAAATTATATTAAAAATAATGTATTTAATATTTCATTATTTTTGTATAATATATTTATTATTTTTCAGAAGAAATAAAATAGAAACACTTAATTATAGATGACACCACTCATTTCAACCACGATCATTACTTATAAACATAAAGAGGGTGTTATTCATAATAAAAGGTCTCTATAATGTGTATAGGGATTATAAGAAGGCATTTGGGTATATATTCTCTCATAAAAAATGTTTCTAAGTGTATTTAAATGAGATTAATGGGTTTCGTTTTACAGGTTGAGAGGGAGACTCTTGGTATTATCCAAAATATTTAATTAATATAAATGAATTACCTATTAAAAATGGGTCGAATGTTATTTATTTATAACATAGTATAAGTGTGGGTGACAAAAAATTTTAAATTGAAAATTGTAAAAGTTTTTAAAGTGTTCATAATCCTAATGTTCTTATAACCCTTATTTAACATCGTTAATATTTACCACGATATCATGTAATTTACAATTTGAGAGTTATCATAATAAATTTGATATCTAAAATAATAAATAAATGATCCTTTCATGAAAATTTAGGATGTATCACATTCCTATTTTTGAAATTGAAATATTATGTACTTTTTTATCATTTAATAAAATGTTATTTATTTTAAAATATCTATAATGTCAAATTTGACATTATTCAATACAAGCCTTTTTGAAAATATCATAATCACAAGAAAAAATCATTGAAAAAAAATTTAATAATTAAATAAAATATAATATTCTTGTAAAAAAATTATTTTATGAAATTAATTACAAAAATTATTTTTATTTAAATTTTTTTAAAACCGTTTATTTATATTTATATTTATTAAACTATTGGGGTATCATCAAGGACCATGCCTTTATTTTTATCATTTATTCACTTTTAATTTCACATAAATTATCATGAAAGAAATAAAAATTATATATTTAAATGTATTATTTATAGTCTATGAGATTTCGTTTGTATCCCTATATTTAAATTTTTTCACTTATTAAAAACAAATGTGTGCCCAAATTGGCTTGTCTTTTAATATAATGTTATAAATATCATACTCTCAACGAAGTGGCTTCCAATGATATTAATTTCGTCCAAATTATTTTTTGGTAAATAAATCATAAAATAAAAAATTGGATATTTTCCAGGGTAATATGATAATATTTATAATATTATTTTTCACCCTTAACTTAGTGATTTACCCAAGCTATGAAAATAAAAATTACTAAGATACTATTCATATATTCCAAAAATAAAAAGAACCAACTTTCAAAATTTTGACAATATTATTCAAAATATGGAATCCATTTTCCCAAATTCAATTATTATAATTTTTTTTGAAATTAATTAAAAATAAATCTCGTTGGAGGAATAAGAAAAGGAGTTTCAAAATAAAAACATTCCAAATATTGAAATGATCTAATATTCAAATTAAATGATAAATTGATCCAATGACCTAAATTGGATTAAGGGTTAATATATTTATATAAATAAACTTTATAAATAATTAAAAATATTATTTATCCATCTAAATTATATTTATAAAATATTTATTTTCAATTAAAATGCATTAATTTTAATTCTTAATCAAAATATGAAAATTATTAGAAGAAAACAACAAAAAGCAAAAAAAGTAAATTTTTACATCATGGTTTCAAATAAAAAGTTTATTTCCTAAAATTAAATTAATAAAAGTTTCAAAAAAAAATATTTAAAATAAGTTCTATATCTAATGGATGTAAAATAGTTTTTTTTATAGAATTTTAAGTGTAGAATTAGATTTATTATTATATCATATATTGAAAAAACCAAAGATCAATTTTAAACATTATATTTAATATATAATTAAATTAATTAGTATAATTCAATAAGTACTATTTGATTATTTATTGGAAAAATACAAACGTAGGGAAATTTGAAAAATCTAAAAAAACATTTTCTTTTATTTTAAAACAGATTCAATCATAATTTAAAATTAATTATCCAAAAAATAATTAATTATGTATACATATCTAAACCATATACTCATAATTCAGTTAATCATGTTCATACTCTCTAATCTATTAGATATGCTATAACCCCCATAATAAATAATAATATTTAATAGTTCGTTTAAACTCTTTATAGTGTATGATGTTTGTTATTGAACATTATATATTGTTTATTTATTATATAATTCATTCATATTAATAAATATGAAAAATAAAATTATTCTATCATTTCATGGGTAGGTTAATGTATCATAGTTAATAAATGTGGCTGATATAGTGTCGTGGATGATGAAATTGGCAGTGAAGGTTGATTCGGGCTGTCAATTTTCTCCAAATTAAATAGAAACAAATATTGTTATCTACATTTATGTTGTTTAAAATTACGAATACCATTAAGAGGAATTAATCAAAAATAATGTTCAAAATGATTCATACAAAATATAATAGTTTCCAATAATATTTATTAATAAAAATCCTAGAAAAATAATATTTTTCAATCTATTTTTATTTTATAAAATATTTATATAAAAAAAATGAAATTAATCCAAAGGTTCAAAAATAATTTAATATTTCCCAAAATTATAGATTTCATCATGGAATTTTAGAATTTATTATTAAATATGGGTTTAGGATGGTTATTATACCTTTATAAACAAGGATTTAATAAATATATACTTATGAAAAATAATAATCATATTTTTCTCCTAATTGTTTATGATGCATCAAACAGTCAGCTATAAAGTAATATTGGTGTAGGAACTCTTATATTTGAATGTTCATAGGCACTGTATAATTATTAATTATGCTTACACAAAATATAAATTAAATACATAATTAATTAATTTTAAAAATAATTATAATTCTATTTAATATAACATCTTGCATCTAAATATCATTCATTGTATTTGTTAGTGATCACCCAACTATATTTACTATACGGATTGATATACAATTATGATATAGTATAAGTTTAATATTAATCATAATATTGTTATATTGGTTAACATATATTCCATAAAAAAGAGGAATATTATATGGTGATAGATTAGTGCCACACCAATACATGGATGAAAATTACATGGATTAGATAAATAATAAAGAATTATAATGAAATGAATTAAATCATGAATATAAAATAAATTTAAAGTATAAAATTTAAGTAGTAAGAAGAAAAATTTATTTTTATTGACCCAAACGTCTCACATATAAATATTACATATCAATCAATGAATATTGTTTATACTTCAAAAACACACGCCTGAGGATCGTAAAGGTATAGTGCCTTTGTAATCATGAACATATTAACAAATGGTCCATCAGTTAGTCACATAATCTCCAACTAGTTTTTCCAAAATAGAACCATTCATTGATATATATTACATAATTCTATCCATCATATCCTAGTTGAAGTAAACAATATGTGATCATAGATTCGTATAATGGGTGAAAATTGAGATATTATCCTATCCATAGCATAGGGGTATGAAAACATGAGAAAAAATATCGAAAACCATAACCTTCGTATAATAGATATAAACCGTGATATATTTAATCAAAATTGGCATATCATAAAATATAAACCATAATGGAATCAATGAAAAAGAACTATGAGATCATATTATTTTCATAAGAAGTGGATTTTTGGAATATACATAGTAAAATAAAATAATTTCCATAGTAGTTAGAAGATTATTTCGAAGACAATCATAGTGTAATATGTTCAATCCCCATACAATTAGAGTACAAAATATTCAGTACCATTACTATCATTATGGGAAGAGTCCCTTGATGAATAGGGTTCACACCCCATTATATTCCTTTAAAAAATGAGATATAAATTATTAAACAACAAATTAGCAGGAGATATTAGTCCCACACATCACAAAATGAGAATTATATATAGGTGGGCCATAAGATAATAAATTAATAATTATATCAGAATCAAAGAAATGAAATTTATTCCATATTAATTTCTTCAAAACATAGCTTATGGAAAATAAATTGGTTCAAAATCATTTAATCTTTTTATAATAGCACAAACCAAGAAAAATGAAGCGGGTTTCATAAAAATTTTGTAATGGTATAACCCCAAGAAGAGAAACTGGTTTCATAAACATATTTTCCTCGTCAACATAAACCTTTCATAAAAACAATATGAATGGTTTCCATGGATTATATCCAAAAATATAATAATTTTCATCAATCAATTACATTATAGATGGAAAATGGTTTTGAATGATCACATGGACATTTAATGAGTGAAATAATCACTTTATAAATATAAATTTTTATATATAAATCTTCATAAAGTATTTTTGAAAACAAAATCTCTGAAAATAAACTGTGGAAAATTATAATATAATATTTAAAAATAATTCATCTCTTTTAATGAGAAATATTTTCATTCAACATTAAAAATAAAATTAATATTAAAAAAATTTAAAATAAAATTTAATTTGAAATATACTTTGAAACATATAAGTGATTAATAAAATTATTCATTGGTCTTGATGGAATAAAATTATATACATTCCAAACAAGTAAAAACAAAAGATCCATTCATATTTTCATAAAAATAAAAATAGAAATTATTTTTAAAATGACTTTAAGATTGTATTTAAAAATATTTTATGAAAAATTAAAGCATTGTTAAAAATTCATTTAATGAATAATGTGAGTAATTTTAATAATATTTATAAAATGATTTTTAGAAATTATTATTTTAGAACAAAAATGGTATTTTTACTAAAGACATAAATATAAGTGATTTTTAATAGAAACATTCTTGGGAACTCATAGATATATAATGTGAGGAAAATGAAGGGAACACTTGTATGATATTTATAAAAATATAGGTGAATAAAATTATTTATTTCTTAAGATATGGATCAAAATATTCATCATTATAATCAAAAACAATTTTTTTTATAAATTATATGATTGTTTTCTAAAAACATTACCACTCTGTTAACATTTGAAGCATTAACCCTATGAAAAAAGATACTAAAATATATATATAAATCCCAATTATTATTATTTGAATAATTAAAAAATATTTACATGGGTGATATATAAACCATATAAAATAAACTTATGAAGAATATGGGTTATGTCTCATTGAAAGTTAATGTGAGGTGGAAATGGCTTACCATATGTATATAATTCCTTCTAACACCTTTGGAGAGTCTATCTAACAAATATATTTGTATTAAAAAAAATTTATAATCATAAATAGATTTATCATAAATTATATTATTTTTTATATACTTTTATTTCAAATTTATTAATAACCATATATTATATTTAGATTTTAGACAACAACTTCATCTTTTTTAAACATGTTTTGATTTTTTATTTTCCCCCTAAATTGTTAATTATTACACTACCTTGATAATATTAAACATTATATAAATATCATATATATTTCTTATGTATTTTTTAGATTAATAAATAAATATTAGATATTGAAAATAAAATATATCATTCAGGGAGACTGCTGAATATACATATGCTTGAAACCTATTTCTATTTTATAGATTTGTAAAAGTAAACAAAAGAAAATAAAATGTTTTAATTCCATATTAATTTTTATTTCATATATATATATATAATATGTTTATTTAATCATACCCTTGTTTCCTTCCATTTAAAAGAAATGTGAAGAATGAATCGCAACACTTTATGAGGTGGGAGACCACCATACATTGGAATGAATGTGTTATATTCCAAAAAAATTAAAAATACGATTTAATATGATATATTGTGATTATAGAAGAATAATAATTTCCAAATTATCATATATAAAAAATAAATCCATCACTCTTTCGTTTTGTAAGATTTGGATATACAAAATGAATAACAACAGTTCGTGAGGTTGTAGTTCTATGTACCGGAGAATGATGACTTTATAACTCCTTTGGTTGAATAATAGAAGGAATCATGTTTTTAAAAAAACATAATAATGCATCTATATATTTAATTTTATGAGGTTATTATTCCATCATGATTTAATAATTATTCAATGAGGTGGTTGAAGAAATAAAATAAAACACTCGATTTGGGATGTTAACTCATTTCAGGAAACACCATTTTGGTATTCACAAAAAGGATTAATATGCAGAATTTATCACTAAAATAAGACTTATAAGATTATTGGAACGAACTGAGGAATTTTTTTATGTTCTAGAAAATCCAACTAGATTTGGAATTATGAAGTGTGGAGGACAATGTGTAGCCTTCTATACATGTGGTGAGTGTCACACTTGTAATTTTTTAAATGGAATTTGTGTACATATATTTTTTACATGAAAACTTTCAAAATTGTTTAATTGTATATAAAAAAGAATATAAGGTTTATATATATATGTTCAATGGTTTTTTGATAGTTTTCGGGATATTTTTATGCTTTTTGGTTTTAGTTTAACCCCTGATAAAACCAGTTCTTCCTCAACTGCGATATTTCATTTTTACTAATTTTACTATTAAATGTTGAATAAAATATTAATAAATAAATAATAATTTTAAAGAATTGAATTTTCAAAATTCTATTGAAAAATGTAGTAAAAACGATTTTAAATTATTCTCGTAGAAGTGATCATAAATCTCTTCAAAAGAGAATTTGTCCAAAATATCAAAAATATTTTATTTCAAAATAAAATATGAAATTGATTCCAGTTATGTAAATTTTAATATGTGAAATATAATTTTTATAATTTTACATTTAAACCCCCTTAAATAATGGATCCTTGTTAAATTTTTAAACAACATGGGGACTTTTTAAAAAAATTGATAATTTTCAAAATTCATTGTGAAATTTTTATTTAAAAAAATCCATAAATATTAAGTATATAATAGTATTGACATGATAATTTTAAGAATTATTTTTTTAAAAAAATTAATTTTCTAAATTTAGGAAATAATTATTTTAAATTATGAGCGCAATATTGTGAAAAAATTTCTTTTTTTAAAATACATTTCTTAATAAAAAAATTGGATGTGTTATTATCTCTTCTATATGAAACTATGAAAACCAATTTTAAAAAGGTTACTAGAAATATGATATATAATTCTTTAAATTTATTAACTAAAATTTATTTTTAAAAATTAATTATGGTAAATCATATTTTTGTACATTAAAATTGGTTTTTAGAAAAATATTTCCCTTCTTTTAAAATTATTTTTATTTATATTAATAATTACTTTGTAACCTAAGAATTATTTATATATTATTTGGTAACCCATATCATTTCTTTATTTAGTTAGTCTTTTTCATTGAGGCCACTCTAATAGTTAAGTTGTAACTTTATGTTTTTATAATAATATTATAATAGCATGACCAATTTCATTAAAAATCATTGTTGTTTGTAACATAAGGTAAACATACTATTTTCTTTTATGAATATTCTCAAAAAGATAAATTTATTTGAATAGAATACAAAAAAATGTCTTGGGGTTACATTATACCCCAGAAAATTAAATTTATCCCTCATTATTATTCACATTTGTTCCAACAAAAAATGATACTTATTCTTTATTACATCCTCATGTTTCCACGTAACCTCATCAAATATGTGGTTTATCAAAAAAAACATTGACCGGATGAGTGGTATTTTTCATAGATATTTCACTTTATGATCCAAAATATCCCTGTATTGTTTCACATAATATAGATCATGATCTTGTGGTATGACCTCTATGATTGTTACATTTGATGGATCAGGTACGGACACCCTCCGAAGATATACATTAAACAAATCATGAACATGAGAGAATATCTATGGAAGAACCGAAGGATAATCAATCACACTAATATGATCAATTATATCAAAGTGGCCAATAAATATATGGAAAAAATTTCGCTTCATTATTCCATATAGAAGTTCATTAAAACACCTTGTCACAAATATTAAATTTTAGATAACATCGATGATTATCATCAAATAATTTCTATCAACTTTGTGTTACCATTATGTGATGCTAAATGGCTATATCATTCTCTTTAATTAAATCTATCATCTAATGTTATAACTGATATAATTATTCAACTGGAATTCATTACTTTGGTGTTCAACACTTCTTTCAATAGAGTGATGGATAAAAAACCATCTGATTACTTGAGTGAAAGTTATTTTATAAAAAAATTCAAATATAGGATAGTCTTGATCCAAATAGCTTTGAAATACATAGAACACGATCTTTTCATATCATCTTGGGTTTGAGTTTTTTATCTAAAAATGATAATCATTTTTGGTATGAAATGTAGTAATGAAACATACCTTCATATTTGTGGCCGACTAAAGGATTCTCCAGAACATTGATGTAACAATAGAATCCTGATAAGATATAAAATAATGTTTTACTCCATCAAATATTTAAAACTTCTTTAATCTATATATCGTAATTATTTTTCAACATAAAATATTATTTACTAGATATTATATTTTCTTATTTGATATACAAATATACTTCAACCCATGTTTCATTATAGCCTTTATATGGTTATGGGAGCCCAATGAAGAAGCTCATGGGGTGCCTTTAAATTTCCTTCTAGAATGTATAATGTTGTTAGAATCAATATAGACCCTTGTACATCATCCTTAAATTACATCCATAATGAGGTAATGGATATATATGTATGAATAAATTTTATTTAGGTTGACTAAAAACAAATTAGACTTGGTGTAGGTCAGTGGTAATCATTATACACTTGTCCTCTTTCAGTTGTGGGATCAAGAGTGATGATCATTCTCGAAGGAACAAGTTATCTCCTAGCTTACGGGTTGTCCTTCTTCCAAAAATATATTAATAAAACATTAAAAAATTACAATTAACTCATAATTACCTTAACATCAAATATTAGATAGAACCCAGTGGTTACCAATAAATTTAATCATATGGTAATACAATAGAATCCCTCCTCAAAACCAAATTTTTATATTTCAACTAAATTCTAAAAAAATATTCAAAATTTTAATAAAATCCCATCCAAAAAATATTATAAGGGGTGTCTATGAATTTTAACTATTGGCCACCCATAAACATATAAACCCATGATAAAATTTTAAAATCATAAGTAAATCCTACTTGGAGATATATATTCTTATAGAAATAATGAAATACATAAATGCGTAACGATTCTTATTGTAAAGACCCGTAAATTTCAAGGAAATTTTTTTCTTAATTTTCTTTGGAATTTTACAAGAACGCAGTTTCTGACAGCACCTGATTCTGAGGCCCGATGTGCCCGGAATCATTTTTGGAAGTTTGGCGCGGTACGTTCAGTGAACGAACGAGCGGGGTTTTCTAACTCTTGAACCAGTGTTCAGAATTGAATTCTGAGGGCACCGATGAAATCGCAGTGCCGGTATTTGCTTAGAAACGCCTCTTCCGGAGTTGCGTTTGCTCGGGTGTGGTTTTTAATTTTTGGGCTTTATGTTAAGAAATAAAATAATGTGGTATAACAAACTTTATTTTATTTCACTTAAAGCCGCTTAAAGCCACTTTAAGCTGCTTAAGCTGAGTTGAAGTGGATAGGGTGGAACCCAAAATATCCTACCCTCTTGGAAGTATATTTGTGAGGTGGGGCCCGCACGAGCCCCACCATTTCTTTTCCCCTAAGTAACAATCCCGCGAAAACCCTTTTAAATGAATGTCAACTGACACGTTTTTCAATTTATTAACGCCCCTATTAATTAGGCGGTTAGTTCGTTGTAATTAATTTTATGAATTAATTTGTTCGTTACTTATCTTTAATTTTTCATTTTTTGGTATAATGAAATAAGACCAACACATGTCTTCTTGAGGATGGTTCGTTGATAGGATTTGACAAAAACATTAAGTCCTTCATCCTCCTTCATGAAGAACACGATGAACGTGAAGAACGTTGGCCTCCGAAAAAGGGCGACGAAGAATGCCAGACCCCCAATGATCGACGACGTGACGCCGACGATTCTCCCTCTGCAACGCTTCTTCCATGACGATCCATCCCCGCGACAATCTTCGATCGACATCTTGAGGTAGGGGATTGCGGTCCTTTTAATTCTTTGTGGATTATAACATCAACATGGATTTAATTGTTATAATTAAATCTGTATGTTCTTGATCCCTGGAGTTTGTCTACGCGACGCCAAGTACCGCGTGATGCGACGATCCTTTTCTTCCGTGACGGTTAATGCCGCGACGAACACGCGTCCGACGACGACGTTGAGGTAGGGGTCGTTTGGAAAATGTTAATACCCATGTTTGAGTTAACAGCTGTAATTATTGATTTTAAGATATGGAGACATTATCTCTATTATAAAAAATGTGAGATATATACTGATCCCAAGAGTTTGAAATATATTTTCTCACAGAAAGAACTCAACATGAGGAAAAGGATGTGGCTTGAACTACCCATGGATTATTATTACACCATACACTACCACCCAGGGAAGGAAAATACGGTACCATATGCTTTGAGTAGAAAGGATCATGGAGTATTGAACAAGATGAGATTTGAAAAGGATCCTATAAACAAGGATCTAGTAATGTTGGAAATGGGGATAACCATGGAAGGTGAAACATCAAAACTTTTTTCAAATGGATGCCAAACCATCATTACTAGAAAGGATAAAGAGTTCTCGGACTGATGATGATGAGTTTCAAAAGAAGATTAAAGTTGTAAATGATGGGAGATTGAGTGACTTTGTGTATGAAGATGGAATTTTGAAATTTGGTAAGAGACTTTGTGTTCTTGATATACCTGATATAAAAATATAATTGTTGGATGATAGTCATAGTTACAATTTTTCTATAAACCCTTGTAGCAGTAAGATGTATAGGGATTTGAAGGAACATTTTTTGTGAGACAACATGAAGATGGAGATTGCTGATTTTGTGTCAAGATGTATGGTTTGTAATCAGGTGAAAGCTGTAAGGCAATAGCCTAGAAGAGTCATGGAAATTCTTCCCATACCTGAGAGGAAATGGGATAATATTACAATGTACTTTATCATGGGACTACAAAATACTCTTAGAATGAACGATGAAATATGGGTCATTGTTGATCGTCTTACCATGTAAGCACATTTTCTATCTATATGAGAAGATTTACAACTTGAATTACTAGAAAAACAATATATTAATGATGTTGTGAGACATCAGGTATTACCACTATCGATTGATTATGATCATGATCCACGTTTTACATCAAGGTTCTAGAAAAGTATTCAGAAAGCCCTGGATACTGAACTTCATTTGAGCCCTCCCAACCACCCTCCAACTAATAGAAAATCAGAATGGACTATTCAAACCATAGAAGACATATTGAGATCATGCTCACCTGACATTCAAGGTATGTGGAATACATATTTACCTCTGTAAGAATTTTCCTATAACAATATCTTCCATTTAAGTATTCATATGGCACCATATGAAGCGTTACACGGAAGGAGATGTCGCACAAAAACTTGTTGGGATGGTGTTGGTGAATGAAAACTCATAGGCCTAGAGCTTGTGGAGGAAACGATGAAAAATTTGAAGGTAATCCAAAACCACATTAAATAGGATCAAAGTAGACAGAAGAGTTATACCGATAACTGAAGGAAGTATTTGGAATTTCATGTAGGAGATCGTTTTTTCATGAAGTTATCTCCATCGAACGGTGTGATACGTTTCATATGAAGGGAAAATTAAGTCCCAGGTATATTGGACATTTTGAAATTCTAGAATGAATTCGGGCTGTATCTTATCGTTATGAAATGACGCCATGTCTATCCAATGTTCACGATGTGTTCCACGTATCATTGTTGATAAAATACATGCCTGACCCAATGCATGTACTCACCATTGATGAGTTAGAACTGGATCCTGATCTATCTTATTGCGAATAACATGTCAACGTTATTGATACAATAGAAAATGTGCTAAGTAACCAGACAACTCCTCTAGTAAAAGTTCTATGAAGAAACCATAAGATGGAAGAGGCAATGTTGGAACCCGAGAAACTTATGATGAAGAACCACCAGAGTCTTTTTATGTAGTAATATTCTAGAAATTTTAAGGATGAAATTATTTGATGGAGGGTAGAATGTAACACCCCAAGCTTCCACAATACACTTCTCTTTGAATAATACAATAGTTTGTGTTGTACGCAACATCAAGTTCTAACACACCAAAACCAATAAAACTAGCCATCATGAATAGTAATACCCACTTTTTGGAATTTTATAAAATTTATCTTTCAAATTGAACTTCATTTTTGGATTCAGAATATTGAAATTAGCTTAGGGTAAAATTTTGGTATTTTTCTGAAAACATTCAATTTTTGATGAATAGTGATCAAAACTGAGTTATAGTGTAAAACCAAATTTATATTTAAATTTATTTTAGGTAAAAATAGATACATAATACATATATAAGTTCAATGTGATTCATTAAATTTATTTTATAATTACTTTAGATATATAAATATTTTATTAAACTTTTTACCATCTTTTACCCACCTCCAAGGAGAATATGAAAATTTACCTAAAATACAATCTTACCACTTATATGAGTTGAATTTCAAAAATATAAGAGACACAATTGATATCATTAAGTAAAATCTGGTTCAATGAGATGAAAATAATTTTTGGTGAATTGTGACCTTTGACTCTTATATGCTGCATCTAAATGTAAATAGGGTAATCAAAGGTAAAAATGATATTATAATTACCCTAAAACGTGTAATAATTCTATTGGATAGGTTTTATTTGACCAAAAAACAATCTTATGAATAAAATATGATCCTTTATATCCACTTGGATTAGATTAGGACAGTTATTATTATTTAATTCAAAGAAGAGTTAAAAGTGTTAAATTCAAGTTTTCATAAATAAAACATTTTTTATATAGGGTTAAAAAGAATATTAATTCAACTAGGAATATTCATTAGTAATATAAAAATATTTCCTAAAAAATGGTATTTTATTTTTAATTTTTAGACATTAAATAATTTAATTTATTTATGACATAACGTTGATGCAATAATTACCTTATTAATGAAATATTAAAATAATTGATATTATAAATACCCAAATAAATGTAATTTGTGACTTTTTATTAATTACACTAATTTCATTGGTTAATATGACATTTTAGGGTTGATTGAATTAAATTACTGGGAAGTAATAATGCTGTTATGAATTTAGAAAAAACAAAATACCAAATTGTGTCAAAATTGATAAAAAATAGTTTTTAAAACAAATATTATATTATCAATTGATATTATATTTTTCAAAAGCTAAGGTTCATCCATGTGACTTAGATAAGGTTATATATATTAATATTGTACAGCTTGCGGTTTTCTTGGCTTGTTATAGAAACTTTATTAACCATAAAATATAAAAATACCAAGAGATATGGTAAATGTCAAACTATTTAACTAATAGTTAAATATAAAAGATAAGATTAATATAGTGACCCAAACTGGTCTAAAACCTATTAGTTGACTGGTTTTCGACCCATCCCTTCCTTATACATTAAATAATTCATTTTTAAGAAATTATAAACCGAACATGATTTTATTATAAAATAATATTTCAATCTTTTCCAACAGTGCCCCTCACCCCTCTTATAAAAGATCACTTCCCTTTCTCTCTAATTCACAGCATCAAAGCCATTTGGATCAGCCAAACCCTACCCAAATAACCTCTTGACTATCGTACCTTCAGCATAGAGGCCTTTGTTTAGTCAAAAAGACAACCTAAAGAGAACTTTTGACTAAATCAAAAGGAGAACCTGAAGAAGAGGTAAATATCCCACCACTTCTTTCAAGTTATTTTCTTCTTCCAGTTCCTCTTTCATTGTTGTTTTCATTAAAAAATAATAACTCCAATATATTCTATACACTGTGATATTATTATAAAAATTGTATGACCATATTCATTTTGTGATCCATCCTCTATTAATAACATGTCTCCATACATGCGTACGTACGGCTTACCGTCTCCTCGTCGTGGGGCAATTGTTATTCAATACATTATTATTTGGATGAGTATAATAATGATGTATAATTGACATAAATAATAGATATAACATTTTAATGATTCTGTATATATAATATAACATCCATTTACTTCGGATTTTAATTACAAAAGAATGATATTTTTTCTCGTGCGTACGTACAGATTACCGTCTACACAAACGTGATTAGATTCATTCCCCATCGTAATCATTCAAAATTAATTTTCATGTGGATATTAAAAATAATATTTAATGAAATTAAAATCATTCTGTATATGAATCAAATACACACTACCCATAACAATCATGGTTTACGTAACTAAGCATATAAAGGAAAATGAGTCAGTTAACAAGCGAAACGATGAGACAACTAAAATATCATTAACAAATCAATATTGGAAGATCATATATGATATCATATTAATGTATATGATTCTTTCGTTATTTAATAACAATTATTTCACCATTATAAAGGAGTTTAACCTACCCTCAACCACAGAAAAGTACAAGGTAAGGGATAATTCTACCACCACTTTATTATTCTTGGCTGTTTATATGTAATTATCTACTGGGACCTCTTTATCATCCACATCCGTGTTTTCCTAAAAATGTGTTCCAAAAAAATTTTAATACGTAAAGGACTATGAGTTAATGTTATTTATACCTATATTTTACCTTATATGTTTTTAAGAAAATCTTTCCTTCATTTTCCAAACAAGTTATTTTATGACATTTTCGGAAAAATCAAAGTAAGAATGTTTTTTTGACTTATATGGAGATTGCAGATATATTTGGCCATTATAAAAACATTAAAGCATTCCTTACAAGCTTATATGAATAATTTAAAAATAAATGTTCTCTTTTATAATTATGTATGTTTAAATTATATCTAAAAAATAATGAGATATTTCTCTCAAAGAGTTTTGATTTCATCTATGTCAACATGCTTTAATGGATTTTAAACTTGTTTGAAGTTTACTTATTATTATACAAGTATTTTATTTTTTATTGAAGGGTTTGTGATATGTTTGACTGTGGATGTATTATTTTTTTACAATTCATGGTTTATGGATAAAGTATTGACATTTCCTATTCTAGTTTTAATACAAATGTTTTTCTTATGTTTAAAAATTTTCATTTGTGGAATGCATTGGAAATAGTAAGTGATGGGTGGTGCCTACTATAGCTCCTTGATGCATTGGAATGTATCATGAGAAAAACTAGTGTTTTGGCACAAGGCCTTGAAAAAAATCTTATTTGTAGTCTTGGAACAGGGCCATGACTATGTGGTTATAATGTCTGGAATTATGAATTCCATCATTATGGATGTGGCTATTGAAATTTCATGTGATTATTTGACTAGTAGAATATCCATGTGAGTATGTAAATAGAATTTTTTATTTTTATTTTCCATATAATGATTAATTTTATGTTTAAAAGTCTTTTCTTTTAGTTTTATACATTGCCTTAAATGTTTATGATTATTAATGAAGGTTTCCGCTATATTTTTATCCTTATTAAGCATCTGAGCTCACACAATTCTATATTTTATTTTTCCCAGGATATGAAAAAGTATATTATGACTGAACTGTAGAATATTCTATGGGATCTTAGTGTTGTCTATGAAAACAATGGTGTTGTAGTTTTCAATTTTATGATGTAATGTAAACATTATAAATGTATCTTGTACTTCTAAGGCTACTAAACTAATCGGTCATTCGAGACTTGATATTTTTTTATCATGCCAATGATATGTAATAATGCACCGACTATAGGCTTCTGGGGTTGGGGCATTATAATTGATGTGAATTGGTATGTGTTAGAAAGGGTTCTATACTTATTGTGTAACCTTTGTGCTTTGTTCTTGTTGGTTGATTAAGTGTTATGGATAGTGTGGGTTGTGTGGATGTGGGATGGATTCCTCACAATAAAATGTGATGGATAGTGGTCGGGGGAATCAATGCTATGGATAGTGGTCGGGAATCACTGCTAGTTGGGAATGGGATGAACCGAAAGGACAAAAGTCTCATTGTAATGGTTTCTTTGTTGTTTGTTGTTTTGTAACTATTGAATTTATTGTGTTAATGCGTTATGGGGATGTGGATTATGGAATATTTTTGGCTTTCCCTTGTTTGGAATGTGGGAATTTTATGGATTAGTATCGTTGTCTATTGATAATGTATGGTTTTGGTTGTTTTTTTGACATGTATCATGTTGTTTTTTAATTGAGGATTGTATGGTTGTTTGTTTTTATATCATGGAAAAATCATTCCCCAATTTTTTCATGAACCCCTCAGAATTTATATCCAGCCTTCTGTGCCTTGGGAACATCTCTTAAGGTCATGTAACATTCTTACACCCTCTCAAGCCAAAGAGATGGGGTTCAGATGTCACAGTCTTTTGGACCATAGGTATGACCACCCATACATTAAATAAATTTTTATTACTTCATAATTTAAGCATAATTAATAAAAAAATATAACAAAACCATGATAGGACTATATAGGTATAGTGTCCTTAGAAACTGGGAAACATAAAAAACTGGTTCATAAATCATCTACATTGTCTCCCTCTTATTTCATCATACCTAGAGTCCCTTTTGGAATTTCCTACTTAATACCCTTATTTATGACCTGGGGAAAAGAAAATCATACAAAATGGTGAGATCAAATGATCCATAGGGGTAAAAAAATGAAATATCAATCATATCATATTCATAAGAACATAACAGTTTGAAAATCATAACCTGTAAAAGAGAACATAATATCATGACATGGGATAAATCATAGAAGTGAAATGTAATCCCAATAAACATAACATAAAACAAGAAACTTTGTGTAATACACACAAAATCAAAGAAAATCATTTCATATTATTCAAGACTCATTTCCAAGACCAACACAGTGGACAAAGTCGATTATTGAACCGAGTTCACTCGTCATTCCAGTTCTGCATCACTGAACTAGATTAACTTTCTGTTCCATCCATGTCTATCTAACGAGATATAAATCTTTACCCAATGCATTGGAGGGAGACATAGGTCCCACCAATCTCTTAATGATTCCATTCTTATGTGTGCCACAAAATCAAAAATAATACATCATAACATAACCCCTGTAACAAAAATGTGATTCTTAAACATCATGCCCTCATAATGTAATCCATATATGATTAAAGGACGTCATAAAAATAATTCCATCATATCATAATCAAATCAATGTACTAATAGGGATTGAAACAGAACCCTATATTATCTTAGATGGAAAATAAATTTGATAAAACACTTGAACTCCATTATTTAGAAAAATTTCCTTTCTACTTCAAAACATTTTTCCTTTCTCAACATGTAATACAATTTTAAAATAAAATAAGTTAATTTAAAATAAACATGAAAATATGTAAAAAAATCTTAATGGAAATAATGTTCTAGGAAGTCACAAAAATCAATTCATGCCGTATAAGTTAAAAAACATTTTTCTCGTACTTTGGCCTGAAAGATCAAAATGTATCTCATACTGAAAACAACAAAAGATTCATTTAATATCTTTTACTAAAAATTAAATAAAGGTAGAATTGGATTTAAACAATTTTAGGAGGATATAAATAATATTAAATATTGTGGATACATGTATGTGGATGATAAATATTCCCCAGTAAATTCTAAAGTATAAATAATCTCATATAAAAATGTTATTGCGATATTTTCCCTTACCTTAGGTCCAATTTGCACTGTACATATCCAATCCTCTTGTATAATGATTTAAATAATTTTATTGACTTATTGCAAAATCAAATACATTGTTACGATATCATATATAGTCATATTATAATCTTCTAATTAATAATATTTCATTACTACTTGTTATCCGGGTGTTTATTACTTTATGTTCTTATGAGTGTTTTGTTGAATAAATTATTATTCCAATTTTTAGGTTATAGATAAATAATTTATAGAATGTTATTAGTATAATATATATCAGTTTTATTCATTAAATTCATTTATATAATCATGTTTTAATGAATATCATTTAGACCGAATCACATCGCATTATAGAGACGGTAAGCCGTACGTATGCACGGGCAACGATATCGTACCCATAATGGATGATAGAATATTTCAGAATTATTATAATGTTATGAAAATCATATATAGTTATTATTTACAACATTATTCCCATCCAAGTAAGGTGGTGGTGGAAAACAGATTAAACCACGGCCTGGAGATGGTATTCCGTACGTACGCACGCGTGGTGGTTTCATTTTCTATAGGATGGATAGAATGTGAAATAGGTTTGTTTCATATTTATAATAATATATCAGTATATGAGTAATACTATTTTTTTTACTTTATAATTAAACCAATAAAGAAAAGTAAGTATAAGAAGAAATAAATTTGAAAGAATCAGTAAAGGATATTACCTCTTCTTCGATGCGTCTCTTCTAAACCTCCTCTTAGGGCACTAAATTTGGTCTTTGAAGAATTCCAGGACCTCTAATATGTTTCTAGTGTAGTGGATAAGAGAAATATTCTTGGGTTGGCTGATCAGGAAGGCTAAAAATGGTTTTAGAAGGAGAGGGAAGAGGTTCCCTTTTATAATGGAGGAGAGGAGAACTTCTGGAAACCTAAAACATATTAATTTATAATAAACTCAAAACCCACTAAAAACTTCCAAAAATGACTCAAATCCATAGATAGATGATATAGGGTTGTAATAACATCAAACAATAAAATTTAGACATGTTGGTAATGTATTTTATGCATTATCAACTTGACTTATTATTATTTAATCGATTTAATTTTAGTTGTGGTAATAATATTCTAAATTTTAAATTGTTATACATAGTTACTTATGTGGTGTTAATTTTCCATTATTTTATACTTTATTACATTTTAGGCCATATAAATTTAAATTTATAATTTTTAAATATTTTCGTGATTTTTAAAGAATTTTATAATATGTTATTTTAATAAAATATCAATAGTGTCAATTTTGACACAATTCATTTATTTGAATTTAAATAAAATTCAAACAGAAGATATATTCGAAACAAAATATTTAATAGATTCCTTAAATGTCATATTCACCTATTAAATTTGTGGAGAACATTAATTGGTTCATATATTATTTATTTTAATATTTTTAAAACCATTTATTTGATATTTCAATCAACAAAATAATTTCTACATCACAATTGTGTCATCATTAATGATAATTATTTAATCCTTAAAATTAATAAAACAATTATTATGATATATATAATTTTAATATATTTCTAGATACTATTTATATTCTTTGTTTTATGAGGTGTATGACAAATTTAAAATTATTACACTTATAAGATATAAGAGAGTGACATGTTGTCACTTTCTTTGGTTTTAATAATAATTATATCATTTTCATTGTAAAAATTCCATGAAATGAATCTATTCAGACCCTTAAGTGATATGGGTCAACTTTATTTCATCCACTAGAATTTTGGCAGGGGTTTGAATAATTTTATAATCTTATTTTTACGCTTAATTACCCGATTTACCTTTAACTGTAGTAAATAAAATTTACCGTAGTTATTATTCATAATGTGTAAAAATAAAAAGTTCCATATTAACATAATTTGGACCTAATAATTCCAAATATGGAATCTATTTTTCCAAATTCAAAACACAGAAGTTTTTTTGTTTAATTAAAAATTAATCTCATTGTTGAGAAAACAGGTTTTAAAAGTTAAAACATTGCAAAAGATTGAAATGTTTTTACCTTTGAATTAAATGTAAAATTAATGGAAATGACATAAATTATATTAAATAGTAAAAATATATTCTATTTATACTTTAAAACTGTTAAATTTTTTCATTTAACCATATAAATTATTTTGAATAAAAAAGTTGTTTATAAGAAAAATTTAGTGTATTTTTACTATTCATCAAAATATGAAAGTTATCAGAAAAGTATCAAAAATTTATCTAATGTAAATTTTTATATCCTAATACAAAATAAGTAGTTTAATTTTTAAAATTGAACTTATAAACATGTCAAAAATTATATTTAAAATCGGTGTGCCATCAAAGGGCGGTAAAACAGCATTTTGAAAAAAAATACTTCTTTTATATAAATTGAATTTGATTTCATATGTCATTCTAGAAAACGTGTAAGATGAATTATAAAGTTATAAAATTCAAAATTCTGTTAAAACTATTCATAACAGCTAGTTCATAATATTATAATAATATATCATTGTTTAGTGAAACTCGGTATTGCGTACAACTCAAGCTATCGTGGAAGGATGCTCTTGCGTGTAATGCAAGCCAAGCTAGTGTTGTATGTGGTGAAAGATTACTTTGGTGTTGCGTATAAAATAAGATATAAATATATATATATATATATCTCATAAAATCTTTGGGTGTTACATTCTACCCCCCCTTAAAATTAATTTCACCCTTGAAATTCTTCACTTCGTAACAAACAGAGGAGGATTACTCTCCCTCATCATATCCTCAAGTTCCCATGTTGCTTCTTCTAATAGTTGGTTCCTCCAAAAAACATTAACCAAGAGAGTGGCCTTTTTAATAGAACTTTTTTTCTATGATCCAAAATCTCTATCGATTATTCTTAATAAGAAATATCTTGCTCTAGCGGTACAACTTTTGAGCTTAGTACATGTGAAGGATCAGGTATGTACTTTCTGAGGAGAGATACATTGAACACATCATGAACTTGAGAGAGATTTGGTGGAAGTGAAAATTTGTAAGCTACCTTCCCAACATTATCTAGTATTTCAAAAGGACCGATATACCCAGGGCTCTACTTTCCCATCATTCCAGATCACATTACTCTCTTCCAGGGAGATATTCGTAAGAACACTTTATCACCCACATCAAACTCTAGGATTTTTCTTTAGTTGTCGGCATAACATATTTGTTGAATCTGAGATGATATTATGTGTTGTCGAATAGATTTGACCTTTTCTATCATCTCTTCAATGAGATCAGGTCCTAGTAGCTTTCTTTCCCTAACTTCATCCCAGCAAGTTGGAGTTTTGCATTTCTTTGCATAGAGAGCTTCATAAGGAGCCATCTGAATACTGGAGTGAAAGATATTATTATAAGAAAATTCCACCAAAGGTAAGTTTTGATCCCAACAACCTTCTAAATCTATAGAGAAATCTCTAAACATGTCTTCCAATGTTTTAATTGTCTTCTCAGACTAACCGTCTGTCTGAGGATTATAAGCAGTGCTAAAAGTCAACTCTGTATCTAGAGTGTACTGAAGTCTTCCCCAAAACATCGAGGAAAACCTCAGATCCTGATCAGATATAATGGAAAGTGTTACTTCATTAAATCTTACCACTTCCTTTACATATATCCTGGAAAGTTGATCAAGAGAGAAATCCTATTTAATAGCAATGAAGTGTGCTGAATTCGTAACACGATCAACTATAACCCCGATAACATTATTGTCTTTGGTTGTTTTAGGATGTCCAGTGACAAAGTCCATAGTGTTGTTTTCCCATTTTCATTCAGGTATGGGTAATGGTTGTAACATCCACTTAGACTTCTGTCTCTCATCTTTACCTTGCTGACAAACCAAGCATCGAGAGACATATTCAGCAACATCTCTTTTCATTCCTTCCCACCAGAAGTACTCTTTTAGGTCCCTATACATCTTTGTGATTCCAGGGTGAATAGATAATGAAGAACTATGAGCCTCATCCAATATTTCCTTCTTTAATTCTGGGATGGGAAGAACACAAACCAGATTCCTAAACCTATTTATTTCATCACAATCAATGTGGAATTCAGGAACATTTCTCAACTTCTTTTGTAACTCTACATCTTTTTTCTGTTCCTTTTTAATCTGCACATGTATAGATGGTTGAAAATTCATTTGAGAAAGATAATATTTCCCCTTCCATTATAATTCCAAGATCCATCCATTTTAAATCAATAAATATCGGATCTTTTGTGATCCACATCATAGATAAGTTAGCATTGTCTTGTCGAATTAACACATCTTCCTCCTTATTTGCTTGCCCAGTGTGATAATGAATTGAGCAGTCATAATACTTAATCACCTACAACCATCTTATTTGGCACATATTCAACACCTTTTATGTAAAAATATACTTTAAAATTTTATGATGAGTATAAATATCACACTGTTCACTATAAATATAAAGACTCAAAATCTTTAATTCAAAGATTACCGCAGCTAACTTCAAATCATGAGTTGGGTAATTTTGCTCATGGATCTTCAACTATCGTAAGGCATAAGCTATCATGATATCATTTTTCATGAGAACACAACCCAATCCCTTCTAGGATGCATCACTGTAGATCACAAACCATTTTCCACTACAAGGTATTGTGAGCACAGGTGCACTGGATAACCATTATTTTAACTCCTTGAAATTCTCTTCACACTCCTCCATCGAAACGAACTTAACTCCATTCCAAGTCAACCTGGTGAGTGGATTAGATAATCGTGGAAAATAACTCAAAAAACATAGATAATATATAGCCAAACCAAGAAAACATCAGATCTCAGTTACTGTTTTTGGTCTCGACTATCTTTTGATAACCTCTATTTTTGTTGGATCCACAGATATCCCCTCTTCTAAGATTATCTGACTCAAAAATGAAAATTTTTGAAGCCAAAATTTTTTAAGTGAATAAGGTTTTCCTTATGACTTTTCCATTCCTTCTTGTTTTGAAAATCACAAACACCTTATCTTTAAGAAAATCAATTTTATAAGGAAAATTGCTTTTATAAGGAAAATAACTTTTGTAAGAAAAAATTATCCTTATCATATTTTCATCCATATTTTTCTTAAGTATAAGATTCAGATTCATTTCTATATTCTCGGAATTGTTTGAAACTTTGACATGAAGTATTCTGTTTTAGGATCCGAATTCTGGATAAGAATTGCAATAAAGTTTCACTCCGAAAATCCAGAATGAAAACTGTGATAAAGTTTAATTCCGAATTCTGGATATGAACTCTGATTAAGTTCTACTCCAGATTCAGGATACGAATCCTTATGAAGTTAGACATCAAATTCTCATTACGAATTCTAATGACGAATTCTCATTACGAATTCTGATAACGAATTTTCATTAAGATTTATGATGACGAATTCTCATTACAAATTCTGATGATGAATTCTCATTCCTAATTTTGGATACGAATTCTCATTAAGAATTCTTAAGATGAAATCTCATTACGAATTCTAAAGATGAATTCTCATTACGAATTCTGATGATGAATTATCATTACGAATTTTGATGACAAATTCTCATTCCGAATTCTCATTCCGAATTCACCTATTAAACAGAATCTGATCATCTTTGTTTTATACACTCCGAATTTATTTAGACTCCGAAAATTATTTTGGTTAGACTCCAAAATTTCATTTTTCTTACGCTTTTATAATTTGTCTAATCTTTAATATATATTTTTTTCACTCCGAACTTTCACTCCGAATCTTCACTCCGAACTTTTGAGTTAGACTTTAAATGATGTCGTACATTCTATTACACTTGTTTTGTTATAAAATGATGTCATTTATTTTCTTATAAACTAACCGTTGGTTAAGTTACACGTGTACAGGTCCCTCTGATTTTTAAGGAAAATATGACCGTTGGAATGGAGGCCGACAATACCTATAAATAGGAGCTCATTTGAAAGAGCTCAGTGCTGAAATGCTGACCGATGAATAACTTCTTCGACATTGTGCATACATACTGTTGAAGTGATTTCTAGAGAGAGAGGCTCTTATTAACTCTCAAAGCTTTGTGCGAATCTGAATGCTGGTGATTACATTTGAGGACTTCCGGGGAAAGGAAGACAGAGGTTTCCAACTACCTTGATGTTGAGGGCTTCCTTGCTAAGGAAGACAGAGGTTTCCAACTACCTTGAAGTTGAGGGCTTGCAGGGATAGCAAGACAGAGACTCCGATTTTCGTATCGAGGGATTACCCTGGTGTGGGTAAGACAGACTTGCTTGAAAGTATAAATCAAGGGACCTTTATCCATGGTTGTTGGATACCCTTCACTTTGGGTTAAAAGACTTATATCTTGTTACTTGTAGTTTTACCACTTGACTGTTTCCGTTGCATTTTGTATTTTAAGGAAAGTATAACTTTCTTATACTTTCTTGTACTCTGTTCCATTTAGATTCTATATGCTTTAAGGTAGAATCTCGTATTGTAATCTTTTGTTAAGATTCGATTTCTGGAACCATATATCCAAGAACCTACTTTCGGAATCCCTTTCCAGGTTTTCATTTGGTAATAGAAGTGTTGTGAATTTGCTTAGTTTAAACCTTGTTAAACTTAGCCCTTTCCTTTGCTTAAGGAAACCATAGTTATTCGTAACTAACATTAAAGGTTCCAAAGGAATTTTTAAAGTATAAAATTCACCCCCCTCTTGTATATTGAGCATCTACATCACTATTTCGATCCTAAAATTGGTATCAGAGCAGGTCTCTGAAATACTTATTTTCACGTATAATTTTTTCTTTCTCACTTTATCATTCCGAACTAGTTCATTCCGAACTTTGTCATTCCAAACTTTGTGATTACGAATTTTTTTCTAACAAGTTTGTGTGTCCAAGGTTGTCTTATGTATGGCAGGAATCAATGTTGGTTCTATTGATAATCTAAATCCAACAAGACCACAACTATTTGATGGTAATGATTATGAGTACTGGAGAGATCGAATGAAGACTTTTGTTATCAATACTGGAGTGGAAAACTTTGTTTTGCTTACTGGTGATTATAAAATTCCTGATAAGGAAGTTAGAACTTCTACTAACCAGGAAAAGCAAGAGTATCAACTCAACTATAAGGTACGCAATACTCTACTTCTTTCAATGACTAGAAATATATATAGCCAAATTTTTTCTTGTGAAGCAGCTAATTGTATCTGGAAGAAGTTAGAGGTTACATACTTTGGAACTTCTAAGGTGATTGAGACTATGAGAGCTATGCTTAGAGCTGAATATCATGGATTCAACTTTCTTTATGGTGAACCAATATATAAAATTCAGCAGAGATTTATGACTATAGTCAATAGCTTACAGTCTATGGGAGAAAAAGGGTTAGATGATGAAGCACTTGTGGAGAAGATAATTGATATCATGCCTAATGAGTGGGAATCCAAAAGAACATCTATAGATGAGAACAGGAAGGTTACTCAAATTTCTCTTGATTAGTTAATTGGAACTCTTCTACAACATGAAACCAGAATGAAGAGAGATGCTGACAACATCAAAAAGAAAAATGGAAATGGTACCGTTGCTTTTAAAACAACATCAAATCAGATAAAAGCTAAGACTCCTTAGAGAGTAACTAGATCCAAGTCTAAGAAAGTTATTTTCCAATACGAATCTAGTGAGAGTGAAATATCTGAGAATGAGTTAGCAAATCTTGCTCGAAGGATGAAAAAGATAGCTGGCCAAAGAAGTTTTCAATCCAAGAATAAGAAAAAGGAAAGGAAAGATAGAAAAGATGGAGAAGTCACTTGTTATGAATGCAAGAGAGCTGGACATATTAGACCATATTTCCCTTTGCTCAAAAAGAAATAAAGGAAAGAAAGGCATTCAGACAGAAACAAAAAAAAGTATTATAAATCCAAAGATAAGAATGATTTGAAAGCTAATGACACCTGGAGTGCCAGTGGAGGTGACTCTTCAGATGAATCTTCTGATTGTGAATCTTCAGGATAGAAGAATCTTGGTCTTATAGCTAGATTACCTATTGATAATCATTGTTTTATGGACAAGGTACGAAATACTGAATCATTGACCAATGTTTCTTTAAATTCTAATGATAGTAAGTATTATAACTCTTCTGATGAAGAATCCTCTTCTGATGAAGAAAATACTTTACCTACTTATGAAGAAGTCTCTAGGTTTTCTGAATTTCTTGAAATTGAGAATTCCAAACTCAATAAAAAACATGATAAGGAAAACTCTAGGAATTCTATTCTTACAAAAGAAATATCAGATCTTTCTAAAGATCTTGATAGGAGAAATATTGATTTTAAAATTATTTCAAGAAATCTTGAGGAAGTATGTTCTGAGAAGAACAAACTTTGTAAAGAGTTAGAAAAATTAATTTCTAAGAAAAATGTTTTCGAGCCTAGCTCTAGTTCTAAAACTAATGATTTTGAGGATAAAAACATGGTTATGAAACTCAAGTCCGGAATTTTGTTCCTTAAAGAAGTGTTTATCAAACTTTACCCATGGTAAGTAAAATTTTGATAAAATGTATTCCCAGATATGACCTTTAAGAAATAAATCTGGATTTGGTTATACCCATGAAAAACCGTTTTTCAGTAACAAATATTTTGTTCCTCAAAGTGCCCAATTTTGTACTAAGTGTCTATGTGGTGGTCACTGGGCAAATAATTGTTCCTTAAACAAAACCCAATCTCTAGGATTTCACAAAGCATACTTTTCTAAGAAGATGTGGGTACCTAAAATTTTTTTATCCAGTAATCTCGGATCCAAAAAGGTTTGGATTCTGAAAGTCTAATTTTCTTCATGATTTCAGGAAAATAATGATAGTACCAGCAATAATTCATGGTATATGGATAGTAGATGTTCCCGGCACATGACTAGTAACAAAATCTATTTTGAAAAGATTATCAAAACGAAAGGAGGAAAGGTAACTTTTGGAGATAATAATAAGGGTGAGATTGTTGGTATTGGTAATATTGTTATTTTAGGAAAATATTAGATTTCAAATGTTCTTTTTGTAAAGGGTCTTAAGAAAAACCTCATTAGCATAAGTTAGTCATAAGATGAAGGATACCTTGTGAATTTTAGGAATGATAAGTGCTTAGTTCACAATTCCAAGGAAGAATTTATTCTCTCAGCCAATAGGCAAGAGAATGTTTACACATTGAACCTAGAAGACCTCAGAAGAAAAGATTTACCTTTCCTAAGTGCAATGGGAGATCATTCCTGGTTATGTAATAGAAGACTAGGTCATTGTATCCTTATAATCCTATGTAAACTCTCTAAGAAGAAACTAGTTAAGGATCTACCGGAGCTTAGATTTGGTTCTTCTAAAGTTTGTGATCCTTGTCAATATGGAAAGAAACATAAATCTAGTTTTAAATCAATTGGTGAATTCTCGACAACTGATGCATTACAGTTAGTTCACATGGATCTTTTTGGTCCAACAGAAACTGGAAGTATTGGAGGCAAATACTATGTGTTTGTTCTAGTTGATGATTAAACTAGATTTACTTGGGTTTATTTTCTAGCAAAGAAAACTGAAGATTTTCCTTATTTAAAAAGTTTTAGAGCTCAAGTTAAATATGAGAAAAACCTTCCATTGAAACCAATTCATAGTGATCATGGAGGAGAATTTCAAAATTCAGATTTTGAAACTTTTTGTAGTAAAAAATGTATTACTCACAATTTTTCAGCACCTAGAACTCCTCAACAAAATGGTGTAGTTGAGAGAAGAAATAGAATTCTTCAAGAGATAACTAGAACCATGTTGAGTAAATATTCTAGAGCTAGGCATTTCTGGGATGAAGCTGTAAGTACTGCTTGCTATAATATAAATCGAGTTTTGATTATACCTTTTCATAATAAAACCCCTTATGAGTTATGGAATGGTAGAAAACCAAGACTATCCTACATCAATGTTTTCGGTTGCAAAGTATTCATTTTGAATACTAAAGATAACTTATATAAATTCACACCAAAATCTGATGAAGGAATTTTCTTAGGTAATTCCACAACATCTAAGGCTTAGAGAGTTTTTAATAAAAACACTTGTACTGTTGAAGAAACAGTGCATGTAAAATTTGATGAGTCTGATCCCTTTGTTTTTAAACAATCCCAGCCTACATTCTCAGATGTGTTTTCTAAAACTGATTATGAACCTTTGATAGAATAAACTTATGATAAAGATAACGTTCAAGAAGATACTTCTGAAATATTTTCCCCAGAAGACTTTCTACCCTATGTTGATGAACAGGAATTTCAAAACCCAAATAAGGTGTTTCATAAAAATCATCCCAGTGATAGTATCATTGGTGATGTAAATCAACCTGTAAGGACTAGAAGTTCCTTAAGAAATGAAATAGAACATCTAGCATTTCTTTCCCAATTAGAACCTAAAAGCACTAATGAAGCTTTAGGTGATGATGATTGGATCAAAGCCATGCAAGATGAACTAAATGAATTCTAAAGGAATAAAGTCTGGACTTTGGTTGAAAAACCGAAGGAAACTTCTGTTATTGGAGTAAAATGGGTTTTCAGAAATAAATGTGATGAAAATGGAGTCATAGTAAGAAATAAAGCTAGAATTGTTGCTAAAGGTTATAATCAGCAAGAGGGAATAGACTATGAAGAAACCTATGCTCAAGTAGCTAGACTTGAATCTATCCGTATTCTACTTGCCTATGCAGCATTACATAATTTTAAACTTTTTCAAATGGATGTGAAATGTGCTTTTCTTAATGGTTATGTTCAAGAGGAAGTTTTTGTTGAACAACCTCCTGGCTTTGATGATACAAAAGATCCTAATCATGTTTTTAGACATACCAAAGCTTTGTATGGTCTTAAACAAGCCCCACGAGCATAGTATGATCGACTTACTGGATTTTTTCTTCAAAATAACTATGTTAAGGGAAATGTTGATCCAGCCCTTTTTATAAAGAAAGATATGAAAAAAAAATTTATTGTTAAAATTTATGTTGATGACATCATATTTGGTTCAAATCAGCAATCTTTAACCGATTCTTTTGCAAGTTTAATGAAATATGAGTTTGAAATAAGTGTGATGGGTGAGTTAACTTTTTTCCTTGGTTTTCAAATTTCTCAAAAACCAGAAGGAACCTATATATCTCAACATAAGCATATTAATGATCTTCTCAAAAAGTATGGTTATGACAACACTAAGAGTATTAGTACTCCTATTGGTACCTCAAACTTTTTAGATCTTGATGAAGCTGGGAAACCAGTAGATCAAACATCCTTTAGAGGTATGATAGGAAGTTTACTTTAGTTAACATCTAGTCGACCAGACTTAAGGTTTTCAGTATGCTTATGTGCAAGATATCAATCCAAACCTAAGGAATCTCACTTAAAGGCAGTAAGAAGAATTATTCGCTACCTTAAGAGAACCATGGATTTAGGATTATTCTATACTTCTGGAAATGATTTTTTTCTAAAAAGCTTTTCTGATGCTGACTTTGGTGGATGTAGAATGAATAGAAAAAGTACATCTGGAACTTTTCATTTCTTAGGAGATTCATTAGTTTCTTGGTCTTGTATGAAGCAACATTCTGTAGCACTTTCCACTGCTGAAGCCGAATATGTAGCAGCTGGAAGTTGTTGTGCTCAAGTGTTGTGGATGCAACACACACTCACAGACTATGGCTTGAGTTTTACTAAAACTCAAATTTTGTGTGATAACACAAGTGCCATTTCCCTTATTAAGAATCCTGCACATCACTCTCATGCAAAACACATAGATATTAGGAATCACTTTCTTAGGGATCACACACAAAAAGGAGATATTATTCTTTAGTTTATAGGAACGCAAGATCAACTTGCTGATATTTTCACAAAATCTTTGCCTTCA
This sequence comes from Viscum album, assembly GCA_963277665.1. Taxonomy (NCBI): domain Eukaryota; kingdom Viridiplantae; phylum Streptophyta; class Magnoliopsida; order Santalales; family Viscaceae; genus Viscum; species Viscum album. Next base: position 38,118 of record CAUJRU010001487.1, on the reverse strand, counting down.
GATATATTTGAATTCAATAAATAGAAGTTAGGAATGATAACCATAAAGTAATCTTTCTTAATTAACTTTCTGTTGAAAAAGTCTCCTTACAGTAATAAACTCCCTTTTATAGGGGGATTACATTTGATTGTGAAAGTAATAAAATTTTTTCAAAGATAGTTTTTCAAACATTTTGGAACTAAATCTCTAGAATGGAATTTCCGGAACTAAGATTTCTGGAATGGATATGTTCGTATAGAGGACTTCTGGAGTCAAAAACTTCGTATTGAACATTTCCAAAATGGGAAATTTCGTACTGGTGTTTCCATAACGATATTTTCGTACCGAGTCTTTCATAATGAGTTTTTCATATTCAATTTCATTTAAAAAAATTTCGTACTGGAATTCTTATAATATTTTTCGTACCGAGTTTTCCGTACTGAGTTTGTTTTTCATAGTGAGTTTTGTTTTGTTTTGTTTTGTTAAATTTTCTTCAAAAATTACCCATTACGAATAATCCTCCTAAGCCAATCCGAAAGGTATGATTTCCTTACTCATGTTTTCGTAGTCATAATTTACTTAGTGGCATTTTCTTATATTTTGTTTTTGGATTATAATTTTCTTAAATTTTTGTTTTTAATAAAACCTCAAAAAATCAGATTCAAGTTTTCATGAGAATTGGTTTTCGACCGTCAGATCTGATCTCAGCTTGTCACAACCGTTCGATAAACCGTGGAAGTTGAACCGTTTTCTCATTTCCTATATAATGGGGACCACAAATGGTTGTCCCACATCGGTTTTTAAGATCTATAATCCGGAAGCTCTGCCTCTCCTTTTTAAAGCCATTCCGAACATCAGATTTCTCAATTCCGAACTTCTCAGAGGTCTTCAGATCCGAATGTCTATGGAAGTAGCTTCTCAAGACATGTCTTCCTCTAAGCCGATTTTGAAGTGGCTGGTATATAGAGAGAGGCTGGTTCATACTGATTTCATCAACAAGTATGACTCTCTTATATCCAAGAATACTATGCTTACTGGATGGGAAGATGTTGCGGTGTCGAAACCTGGGAATAAAGATGAAGTCTATTCAGATTTGCTTACAGAGTTTTATGAGACACTTTCGTTTCTTAAGGAAGATGGAAAAGAAAAGTTGTCTTTTAAGTCTTATGGTAAGACTTATAAGCTTTCATATGCCAAGGCAGCTAGCTTGGTGGGGCTGAATAATGAAGGAGAAGCTGAATTTATATCTCATGTGTTTCCGGATTCAAAGGGTAGTTTCGACAAGGAAAAAGCATTAGAAACTCTCGGACTGGCAGATGACAAGGCTCCGAAGATTTCTAATTTATCTACAAATTTCCGGATCCTAGAATTATGGGTACAAGGCCTTATCGTACTGAGAAAGGGTGCAAAAGATAGTTTGAATAGAGTGAGATATACATCCTAGATTTTCTGATAAATCTGAGGAAGTTTAACCTGATGAAGCACATTCTCATTACTCTTGAGAATGTTAAGAAAGGGAATCTGAGAGCTCAGATCATATTGTATCTAGAAATCCTCTCAAAGATGATAGTCCGGTGCCTTGAGTCTTTCAAGGAGGCTTGCAAGTCTAATCCAAGAGTTTGCAAGATTATGTTGGTGAGTGATTGTAAACTCAAAAGGATGGATGTAGCCTTTGACAAGAAGACCAGTCAGTTCATTGATTTACCTGCTCAAGAAGAAGCAGTTCCGAAAGTTGCTGATCCGGAATCCTCTAAGACAGTAAGGAATAGAATGTTGAAAGAAGTTGAAGTTGACGCAGAGAATCCCATGTTTATGGAAGTCCATTCCGCACCTCCAAAACCAAAGAAGAAGAAAGATTACCCAGATGAGGTAGTTGCTAAATGGAGGGAGATCAAAGAAAAAAGAGTGCAAGGGGAGCCTCAGTTTGGCTTGGATCCTGTGGAGGCTAAGGCCTTGAAGGAAAGAACTGCAGATGAGCTAGAAAAACAATTCAAAGAAAAGAAGCTTAAGAAGAGGTTATCTGAAGTAGAGGTAGCTCAGGCATTGTTGAAGTTCAATGAGATGGTTTCAGCAAATATTCCAGTTTCGAGATCCTTTTCCTTGGACTCCCTTCCTGAGACTCCAGGAAAAAATTTCGTCACTCAGGAAGAAGTTGTTTCTATGACTTCTGATGAAGTAGAGCAAATTGAGCGGGTGGAAGAGGAAGAAGCTGTAGCTAAAGGCAGTGGTAAAACTAGAGATGTTTTGGAACAAGTAGATGATTATAAGGGGACACCTTTGGAACATCTGTCGCTCCGAACTTCATAAGCTGAATCTTCGAAATTAGTCACTCCTGGAAATGATGAGCAGCAAAGAAAAGAAGAATTATCTTATCATGCAGAAGAAGAAAAACTTCTATATGATGTTTCTCAAATGGAGAATGTAGAGGATGTAGCTCAAAAAGTTGCTAATGAGGAAGACCATATTATTCAAGTAACTGATAGTGAAAAAAGAACTCCAGAACATGATTATATTCCAAAAAGAGACAAGGGAAAGAAAATTATTACTGATACTCCGAGCTGAGTAGTGGTGAAGAGAAAGGAAGTTGGTAGTTCTTCAATGAGAAAGCTTGACCAAGTTGAAAAAGAAAATTTTCCAAGAAGAGTCTCAGATTCGGAGTCATCCTCGTTGGGGCATGACTTTGTTGTTCAGTCTTTAAAGAAGTTGGTAGGTTCTATTCCGACCTTCTCAAGCATTGATTCAAGATGTCAGATGCTCCAACATGATTTGAATCAGAAATCAGACTCCGTATCCATGGTCATGGATAATTGTGTTGAGATAGAAGCTCAATTGAAATCTTTTTTTATCGACGATGAAGACCATAGAAGATCTTGCAAGAGGATGACAAATTGGTCGATGAAAACAATAGAAGATATGAGACTCTTAGATGAATTCCAAGAGAATGTGAACGATGCTATTGAGACTGAGGACAGGAAGATAAATGAGCTAACTTCTTCCTTTGAAGAGAAATTTACAAATGAAAAGAATTTCCAGATTCAAGAAGTCAGAGATCTGAATGGGAAGCTAAATTCAATCTCTCAAAATTTGAAATATGAAAGGGATCATCGGGTTGAGTTTGAAGCAAAGATGAACGCTCAGGAAGAAAAGCTTAAAGCTCAGGAAGAAAAGCATCAAGCCCAGGAATAAAAGATTGAATCCCAAATTGCAAGAATTCTTGTGTTAGAGAAGCAAACCGAGGAAGACCATAAAGACTTGAAAAAGATAACGAATATTCTTAAGGGTCTCATGGCGATGGAAAAAGATCCAAAATAGATAGATCCGATCTTTTGTTGTATGTAAATTTCTTTGTTGTTGAGCTCTTCAAACATAATGAAAATTTGTGCTTTCTCGTTTCTTTTGTTGTTGCTACTAATTTTTCAGGTACCTTGTTGTATTTTCCATTCCCTCGAATTCTTTTTGAAAATCACAAATGGGGAGAAGGAAAAGACCCTAATAAGAAAAGGAAAAAAGAATCATAACAAAGGGTGAGAATGAAAACAAACTCTAATAAGAGTATATCTAAGTGGGAGTTTCTGATTAAAGAAGACATTCTTATTCGTAATGAAATATCATTTCGGAAATCTAGAATACGATCCTTAGAGTTTCAAAGCCTAAGGGGGAGTTAGTCGTATTCATCAATATCCTTAAAGAAAAGGGAGATAAGCCTTAATGTTTATCTTTCTTCTTAGAATTTATTTTTCGTAAGGATGTTTATGATTTCCAAAAAGGGGGAGATTGTTGAGTAAATAAGGTTTTCCTTATGACTTTTCCATTCCTTCTTGTTTTGAAAATCACAAACACCTTATCTTTAAGAAAATCGATTTTATAAGGAAAATTGATTTTATAAGTAAAATCGCTTTTGTAAGAAAAAATTATCCTTATCATATTTTCATCCATATTTTTCTTAAGTATAAGATTTGGATTCATTTCTATATTCTCGGAATTGTTTGAAACTTTGATATGAAGTATTCTGTTTTAGGATCCGAATTCTGGATAAGTACTGTAATAAAGTTTCACTCCGAAAATCCAGAATGAAAACTGTGATAAAGTTTCATTCAAAATTCCGGATACGAACTCTGATTAAGTTCTACTCCAGATTCAGGATACGAATCCTTATGAAGTTCGACATCGAATTATCATTATGAATTCTAATGACGAATTATCATTTCAAATTCTGATAACGAATTTTCATTAGGATTTCTGATGATGAATTCTCATTATGAATTCTGATGATGAATTCTCATTCCGAATTTTGGATACGAATTCTCATTACGAATTCTTAAGCTAAAATCTCATTACAAATTCTAAAGATGAATACTCATTACGAATTCTGATGATGAATTCTCATTACGAATTCTGATGACGAATTCTCATTCTGAATTCTCATTCTGAATTCACCTATTCAACAGAATCTTATCATCATTGTTTTACACACTCTGAATTTATTTAGAATCCGAAAATTATTTGGGTTAGACTCCAAACATTCATTTTTCTTACACTTTTATAATTTGTCTACTCTTTAATATATATATATTTTCACTCCGAACTTTCACTCCGAATCTTCACACTGAACTTTTGAGTTAGACTTTAAATGATGTCGTACATTATGTTACACTTGTTTTGTTATAAAATGATGTCGTTTATTCTGTTATAAACTTACCGTTGGTTAAGTTACATGTGTATAGGTCCCTCCGATTTTTAAGGAAAATATGACCGTTGGAAAGGAGGTCGACCTTACCTATAAATAGGATATCATTTGAAAGAGCTCAGTGCTGAAATGTTGACCGATGAATAACTTCTTTGACATTGTGAATACATGCTGTTGAAGTTATTTCTAGAGAGAGAGGCTCTTATTATCTCTCAAAGCTTTGTGAGACTCTGAATGTTGGTGATTACATTCGAGGACTTCCGGGGATAGGAAGACAGAGGATGCCAACTACCTTGAAGTTGAGGGCTTCCTTGCTGAGGAAGACAGAGGTTGCCAACTACCTTGATGTTGAGGGCTTGTGGGGATAGAAAGACAGATACTCCGATCTTTGAATCGAGGTCTTTCCCTGGTGTGGGTAAGATATACTTTCTTGAATGTATAAATCAAGGGACCTTTATCCAGGTTGTTGGATACCCTTATCTTTGGGTTAAAAGACTTATATCTTGTTACTTGTAGTTTTACCACTTGATTGTTTTCGTTTCATTTTGTATTTTAAGGAAAGTATAACTTTCTTATACTTTCTTGTACTCTGTTCCATTTAGATTCTATACACTTTAAGGTAGAATCTCATATTTTAATCTTTTGTTATGTTTCGATTTCCGGAACCATATTTCCAGAACCTACTTTCAGAATCTCTTTAGAGGTTTTCATTTGGTATTATAAGTGTTGTGAATTTGCTTAGTTTAAACCTTGTTAAACAAAGCCATTTCCTTTGCTTAAGGAAACCATAATTGTTCGTAACTAACTTTAAAGGTTCCAAAGGAATTTTTAAATTATACAATTCACCCCCCCTCTTGAATATTGAGCATCTATATCACTATTTCGATCCTACAAAATTCACACTTGGTAAATTTGGAATAATGTTTATCCTTTCTTAGGGTCTTTAATACAATTCTCAAGTGATCTTCGTGTTCTTCCTTTACCTTTGAATATACAAGAATATTGTCTATAATGAATATGGAAAATTGATCAAGATAGTCTCTAAAGACTCTATTCATTAGATCCATGAAGATAGAAGGGGTATTAGTAAGACTAAATGACATCACTATAAATTCATAGTGTCCATACCTTTTACGGAAAGCTGCATTTGGTATATCCTCCCTTTTGAACCTTAATTGATGATACCATGAATGAAGATCAATCATGGAAAAGTATTAAGCTCTATGTAGTAGGTCATATAAATCATAAATGCATGGGAGAGGATATTTGTTCTTGATTGTGGTATTTTTAAGTTCTAGATAATCAATTAATAGTCTCATTGATCCATATTTCTTCTTAAAAAACAGAACAGGTTCTCCCCTAGGTGATGCACTTTGCAGTATGAATCCCTTATCAAAATTCTCTTGGAGTTTCTTCTTCAATTCTTGTAACTCAATTGGGGAAATTCTATAAGGTGTCTTTGAAATGAGAATAGCACATGGTATGAGTTCTATTGAAAACTCAACATCCCGTTTTGGTGGAAGACTTTGATATTCCTCTGGAAAGACTTCATCGGACTCTCGTACAATGGGAATATTCTTAATCGTGAGTTTCTCGCCAACCATTTGAGATAAATAACCTTCATTTATTGTAATCAAGACCCATAATATGGATGAAATTTCCAATGGAAGTTTATATTCATTCATGCATCGATATATGATCTTATATTGATTAGTAATATGATATGTAACTTCAATTTTTTGGAAATTGATATGAACTCCATATAAAGAAATCATATCCATGATAATAATCACATAAAATTACACTATAAGAAGGATCACAAGATTTGTAGGAGGTACTTTCCCACAAACATCAATCAGAGAAGAATTATAAACATTTGATGCGACTGTTGTTCCATTAGGAGTTGTCACAGCTTACTCAACAGCTAATTGATGGGGTATTAAGGAAACACCCTTAGAAAATTCTTCAGAAATTAAAGAGTGGGTGGATCCAAAATTAAATAAAACATATTCTACTTTAGAGTGGATGGTAAGTGTACCTTTATCCACATCGTTATTGTACTCCACATCGTCGATAGAAATTTCATGTGACTTTCCTTTGTATTTGGCCTTAAGAGTTTTTTGACACCGATCATCATCAACAACCCTTGGATTAGGGAATTGATTGGCATAATGACCCATTTAATTCCACTTGTAACATTGAAGTGTTGGAGGTGAATTTTGTGTAGCATTTTCTTTGTTCACATTATTAGACATCTTTTCCCATCACTGCGGCATTCAATTGCCCGATGACCTACTTTTCCACACTTATAACATTTACATGTCCGATTAAGACAATTACCTCCATGTTTCCTTCCACACTTTGAGCATAAGGGAAAAATCATCTTCTTTTTAGTTTGGTCTTTAGATTTTCTTTTGAATCCCATTTTCCTCTTCTTATCAAAACCATATGACTGCTGGGTTTCTCCAATATCCATCTCAACCTTGGGAGCACATCCAACAATTTCCTCGTAGCTATTGAAGTCCCTTATAAATAATTCACTCTAGAGACATAGTTTTATTCCACTAAAGAATTGATCTATCTTACTCTCAGGTTGAATAATAATCGCAGAAGCATACCATGAAATTATTCTAAAATATGCATCATAGGTACCAACAAATTCATCATACTTTTTCTTCAGTTCACGAAACTCCTTCTCTATCTTTGTTTGAATAATACGATGAAAGTAATATTGAAAAACAAGTTCTTGAACTTGTCCCATTCCATGGAATCAATCTCATCCTTTTTCCTTGTATTCTTGACAAGATTCCACCCTTGATGAGCTTCACCTTTCAAATGATATACTGCTAAGATGACTTTATCATGTTCAGAACATTGAAGGACTGAATATATCATTTCAGTGGTACTGATCCATTGTTCATCCACTAATGGATCTGAAGATCCGCTGAATGAAGGTGGATGCTGCCTCATGAAGGATTCAATAGAAGGTTTCTCCCTCCTTTGCTCGTTAGGATGTCCTGCATGATTCACAGCTTGAGAGAGTTGTGTGAGCATGGCTATAAGATTTTTCATTCCATATCCCATAACCTTTGGTTACTCTAGGGGACAATCAGTGCATTGCCCAACGCATTTTGCATTAACACATTTCCTTTTAGTTCCATCCATTGACTAAAACCAAGATGAATAGTGTGAGAAACACTAATTATAACAGGAAAATGACATAATCAGGAATAAAATGTCACACTTTCGGTATTATCATAGGTTATTTATGGCCATTTATAAAACACTAAGATTGTTCTCTTTGCTTAGACATATCCTTAGGGTTCTTACTAAGGATTTCGCATCCTAGTTTCCAAAGGATGATTATACCTTTCCTCTAATACCAAATATAATGACAAATACTTTACATACATTGTCATTACATAAGATTTGAAGAATACTTATGACAATGTATAACAAAACAATGATAGGACCGTATAGGTATATTGTCTTTAGAAACAGAGAAACATAAACAACTGGTTCATATATCATCAACATTGTCTCTCGCTTATTTCATAATATCTAGAGTCCCTTTTTCCATATCCTACTTAATACCCTTATTCCGGACCTAGGGAAAAGAAAACATACAAAAGGGTGAGCTCAAATGCTCAGTATGGGTAAACAAAGGAAATATAAACATATCATATTCATAAGAACTTAACATTTTGAAAATCTTATCCTTTAAAAGAGATCATAATATCATTACATGGGATGAATCATAATTGTGAAATTTAATCCCAATAATCATAACATAAAACATGAAAATTTGTGGAATAAACACATAACCATAGAAAATCATTTCCTATTAGTCAATACTCATTTCCAAGACCATCATAGTGGACAAAGTCCATTACTGAACCGAGTTCACTCCTTGTTCGAGTCCAGTATCACTGAATCAGATTAACTTGATGTTCCAGCCATTTCTATCTCATGATATATAAATATTTACCCAATGCATTGATGGGAGATATAGGTCCCACCAATCTCTTAATGATATCATTCTTATATATGCCACAAAATCATAAATCATACATCATAGCATAACACATGTAATAAAAATGGGATTCTTAATCATCATGCCATCATAACATAATACATATAAGATAAAAGAAAGTCATAAAGATAATTCCATCATAACATAATCAATCAATGTACTAATAGGGATTGAAATAGAACCCTATATTATATAAGATGGAAAATAATTTTGATAAAATACCTGAAGTCCATTCTTGAGGAAAATATCCTTTCAACATCAAAATATTTTTCCTTTCTCAACATGTACTATAATTTTAAACTAAAAGATTTTAATTGAAAATAAACTTGAATAATTTTAAAGGAAGCTTCATTGAAATTATGTTCTATGAAATCATAAAAATCCATTCATGTCGTATAAGATAAAAAAATTATGCTCATACTTTGGCCAGAAAAGTCAAAAAGTATCTTATACTGAAAATAAAAAAAGATTCCTTTCATATATTTTAATAAAAATTAACCAATAGGTAAAATTAGATTTAAAAAATTTTAGGAGGATAGAAATAATATTACATATTTTGGAAACATGGATGTGGATGCTAAATATGACCCAGAAAATTCTGAAGTATAAACAATCTCAGATACAAATGAGATTGTGAGATTTTCCCTTACCTTAGGTTTGATATGCTCTGTACGTATCCTAAACCCCTATATGATAATTTAAATAATGTTTTTTTTACTTATTTCAGAATCATATACATTGTTATGATATCATATATGGTCATGTTATTATATCTTTTTCAGTAATATTTCATTGCTACTTGTTATTCGGGTGTTCATTTATAAAGGTTCTTAACCGTGTTTTGTTGAAGAAATTATTATTACTATTTTAAGTTATAGCTATATCATTTACAGAATTTTATTAGTATAATATATATTATATTTATTAATTCAATTCATTTATATAATCATGGTTTAATGAAGATCATGTAGAACGAATCACATCGCACCGTGGAGATGGTAAGCCGTACGTACGCACGGGCGACGATATCATTCCCATAATGGATGATAGAATATCTCAGAATTAGTATCATTTCATAATAATCATATATAGTTATTCTTTACACTATTATACCCATCCATGTAAGGTGGTGGTGTAAAACAGATTACACCACAGTGTGGAGATGGTATTCCGTACGTACGCACACGTGGTGATTTCATTTTCCATATGATGGATAGAAGGTGTAATAGGTTTGTTTCATATTTATAATAACATATCTATATATGATTGATACTAATTTTATTACATTATAATTAAACCAATAATTAATATGAAGTATACAAAGAAATAAATTTGAAAGAATCGGTAAAGGATATTACCTCTTCATCGATTTTCCTCTTCTAAACCTCCTCTCAGGCCACAAATGTTGGTCTTTGAAGAAGACCACGCTCTCTAGTATGTTTCTATTGAAGTGGATAAGAGTAATTGGCAAGGTTTGGCTGAGCATGAAGGCTCAAAATGGTTTGAGAAGGAGAGGGAGGAGGTTCCCTTTTATAAGGGAAGATAGGGGCTCTTTTGGAAACCTCTAAAATATTAATTTATAATAAACTCAAACCCCACTCATAAACTTCCAAAAATGACTCAAATACAAATCTAGATGAGATTGTTTTATAATATCATCATCAAATAAAATTTATACATGTTGGTAATTTATTTTAATCCTTATCAACTTGATTTATCCTTATTTAATCTATTTAATTTTATTTGTTGTAATAATATTCTAAATTTTAGATTGTTATAAATAGTTACATATGTGTTGTGAATTTTCTATAATTGTATAATTTATGAAATTTTAGACTATATAAATTTAAATTTATAATTTTAAAATATTTTTGTGATTTTTAAAATATTTTATAATATGTTATTTTTATAAAATAACAATAGTGTAAATTTTGAAACTATTAATTTATTTGAATTTAATTAAAATCTACACAGAGGGTATATTAGAACCAAAGTATTTAATGGGTTCATAACAAGTCATATACACCCTGAAAATTTGTGGAGAACATTAATTGGTTCATATAATATTTATTTTAATATTTTTACAACCATTTATTTGATATTTCAATCAATAAAATAATTTCTACATCACTATTTTTTCATCATTAATGATAATTATTTAATCCATAAAATTTATAAATAAATTATCATGATGTATTTAATTTTATTGTATTTCTGGAGACTATTTATATTCGATATTTTATGAGGTTTATCACTAAATTAAAATCATTACACTTATAAGATATAAGAGAGTGACATGTTGTCACTTTCATTGGTTTTAATAATAATAATATCATTTTTATGGTCAAAAGTCCATGAAATGAATCTATTATGACCCTTAAGTGATATTTGTCTACTTTCATTCAACCAATAGAATTTTGGAAGGTGTTAGGGTAATTTTATAATCTTATTTTTACCCTTAATTACCCGATTTACCATTAACTGTAGTAAATAAAATTTTCCGTAGTTACTATTCAAAATGTCTAAAAATAAAATGTATCCTATAAACATAATTTGAACCAAATGATTCCAAATATTGAATCCATTTTTCTAAATTCTAAACATAGAAGTTTTAGTATTTAATTTAAAATTAATCCCGTTGTTGGGAAAATGGGTTTTAAAAGTTAAAACATTGCAAAAGATTGAAATGTTTTTACCTATGCATTCAATGTAAAATTGATGGAAATTCCATAAATTATACTAAATGGTAAAAATATATGCTATTTATACTTTAAAACAATTAAATTTTATCATTTAATCATATAAATTATCTTGATGAAAAAAGTTGTTTTATGAAAAATTTTGCTTATTTTTTCTATTCATCAAAATATGAAAGTTGTCTGAAAAGTATCAAAAATGTATCCAATGTAAATTTTTATATCCTAATTAAAAATAAGAAGTTTATTTTGTAAAATTTAACTTATAAAAATGTCAAAAATTATATTTAAAATGGGTGCGCCATCAAAATGAGGTAAAACTGCATTTTTGAAAAAAAAATACATCTTTTATCGAAAATTGATTTTGTTTTCATATGTCATTCCTGAAAATGTGCACGATGAATTATAATGTTATAAAATTCATTATTCAGTTAATACTATTCATAACTGCTAGTTCATAATATTATAATAATATATCTTTCTTTAGTGAAACTCAGTATTGCGGACAATGCAAGCTATCGGGGAAGGTTGCTCTTGCGTGTAACGTAAGCCAAGCCAGTGTTGTATATAGTGAAAAATTCCTTTGGTGTTGCATATAACATAAGACATATATATATATCTCTCATAAAATCTTAGTGTGTTACAACAGGCGTAACTAATTTTCATCCACACACATAAAAAATCCTCACCCATAGGCATCAAAAATCAAAGAGGTACAAGCCCTGTATATCATCATTTCATCATATTAAAAAACACATGCAATCATTACACTATTAAATTTTTAATGAGAAACAACTCACTATGGAAGAAGATTAATTAAAAACTCATTACAACTAATCTATAACAAGGAAAAAATAGGAATACCAATAGGCATCTTATCCCAAAGGCCTCAACAATGGTTTTCTTAGGGAAACGCACCCACGAGGTGGCCCAAATCAAAACAAGAAGTCTCGAATATGATTCAACACAAATTAGTAATTTCCTAAACATTTTTATGTATTAAAATGGTTATGGTTACAATAATATCCACCCTTAACTTGGGAATGAGGCACAAAATAACATATAAACAACTTGATATTAAAACATAAGCACAAGACCATGCACCTTGCCATAGTATAGCTCTCCTCGTCCATCCTCAACATCCAATAAATTCCAATATTGTATAGATCAATGAAACATGTATATTCACCCAACCTAAAATAAACTTCATTGAGATAAAAATTCAGTAAATATGTCTCAAGAGTAATCGGGAGCTTACCAATTGGGTTAAAACGAGACAGATGGTGATGAATTCGGATATCAGATGATCAAATAGGAAGAAATTGATGTTTTGGCATTGCCTCTTGAGTTCTCCTAGTGAGCCCACTATCCAATCTACCGAATGGAGATTCTATTGACTATTTTAAGTAAAAACACAAAATACAAGGAATCTAAGGACATATACATGGAATTATTGTCACATAACTATTCATTTGCCAGGTGAATTCTACCAACTTACTTCCTAAGTGATGTTGACATGACTACACAACATGTACTATAATGTACATGGTATTTAGTTAGTTTTTACACTTCGTCTCAATGTCATGCCCACACACCATGTATTCCCTTTACAAATGGACACACTACATAGTGTGTGCTTAGTATTACGTGGAATGTAACCCCTGATTGCATTAATTTTAAAAAATATAACTTATTTTCTCAAAAACAACCAAAAGAAAAATAAATGATAAAATCATACCTTGAAGGAAGAAATCAGTTCTTACACATATTCCCCTACATGTAAGAAATTTTTCATGGTTCTTCTTTCAACGTTCATGACATGCAGAATGCCAAATATTCGTTACTCAATGTTTGTAGGATCATAAAACTTATAGGTTTTGATCTTCCACTTCTATTATGTCTTAATAAATACAATTATGTTCAAATTTGTTATCATATAACTTTATTGGAGTATATTTACAATCACAATATCTTTCTATCTAGAAATCCTCAATTTCATTTCTATTAATCAATAAATTTTCCTCCACATTCATTATTAACAATATTTAACCCAATTACAGGCATAGAAAAAAAAATAATATAATGAGAATCCACAATCTATGTGGGAATCCACATAATCAAAGAAAATTATTTTTTTGATATTTAAACCATGATGCATTATCTTATATTCGTGAAACATTAAACCTATCCAAGGACACTCATTGTAATTATTTAAATCCATCACGATGGTTCAGAAAGTGTTTGAGAATTTCAAAAATATGTCCCCTAGTAGTGTACATATTGGTTTGCAGTATGCCATTTTAATTCACCCGATGAAGATTGCATCAATCCAAGTGAACCCTTTTTTTAGTAATTAACCCAAGAAAACACAGTTCTAGAGACTCATCCTATTATAGCATCTGGAAATGTAAGTAAATTTTTATAAACCACTGACTTTATAATTTACCAAAATTCTAGGACCTTTTCCTATACTTTGACTCATCCATCGATGTATCCACAATAATATTCTTATAGGCATCCTTATAAATATCCCTAGGGACCCCACTAAATTTTTTCTCATCCTAGTTTAATAGATGATATATAAACCTCCCATGTGATAATTTATAGAGACCCAAACATGTCATACATAATTATTCCATATGAAATTATGAATATTTATTACATTATAGAAACACACACAGGATGATCATAATGGTATATCACCTTTGTAAACATGGACACCTAAAAAGTTTTTCCATAACAGAGTTACACCATCTCCCATTTTTTCATCATAATGAGAACCCATATACACATATCATACATAATACCATTCATTGTAACTAAGTTAAATGTAATAGAAAAACGGTGAGTTTAGATGCTCTATATGTGTAAACATGGGATATATTAACAGATGAAAATAATTAGTGTATGGGAACATGATAATAACATTTCCAAACAATACACATCATATTAATATAATGTAAACATGAATCATGTAATAAATATTTGTACTTTATAATATAAGAATCATAATATAATAAATGAAAATGAAACATGATAGCCTAACATTAGCCTAAGACATATATTTGTGTATTACAAACTGGAATAGAAAACTATTTTCATACGTTTCCAAATATCATTTACAAAAATATAATAGTGTAATGGGTTCAGTCCCCAAACCATCATAGTATTCAAGGTTCACTCACAACCATATCATAGTCGATATTTTTCATTACCGAACTATATTCACTCAACATTTCTGTCCATTTTATCTCTTTAGACATCAATCTTTACCCAATTCACTAGTGGGAGGTATTTTTACCACACACCAAATAATGAAAATCAAACACAAGGGTTCCAAAAAATGACAAATCAGTTTATTATATCATAACTTATTAATGGAAATGGGATTAATAAATGTATTATCATAGAATAATATGTGGAAAATTAATATGTTTCGTATTCATTTCATCCATTCACAATAGAATAACCGAGGGAAATAAAAGTGGGATTTTTAATCATTTTGTCATGGAATAATCCATAGAAGAGAATATATTTGTATAAAAAAAATTCATCACAAACATAATCAATTTAATGAAGTAATATTAATTTTATCCTTGGATTGTATATAGAGTAAAGAAAAAATAACATCTAATGATTTCATTATTGATGGAAAATTATTTTGAAAGGTCAATTGGAATATTTTATTATGAAAATAAACATTCTTATAAATTCAATTTTCAAATAAAAATAATTAAAAAAAATTCTAAAACATTTTTAGAAAACATGGTTTTCCAGAAAGAAGGGGTTTCATCCTAAGAGAGAAATATAGACATGTTTTCATATAATAGCTTGTTGAAATATTTAGTACAAAAATAGAGAAAAATAAACAGAAATATTTATTGTCATTGAATAACAAAAATATAAAATTTTTATATGATTCTTGAGAAATAGATCCTAATATTTCATCATATAAATCGTAAACATAAACAATCTTGATAAACTATTATTTTTAATCAAAAAAACCATACAAATATGGTCAATATTGAATCATAAATAATCTAAAATAAAGAAAAATCCATATTTATAAAACCAAATAACTTTCATTATATCAATCATAAAATACATTCATGGGAATTTTATATAATATATAAAATAAATATGTTTTTAATATCGCATGTGTCTCATATAAAATAAAAGTGGGATATAAATCCATTACTATAACTCTTCACATTCTTAATACCCTTTTAAAAATCCTGGATAAAATTATATTATATATATATATATCATAACAATAATTATAAAAAACATACCATATATTATTTAATTATTACCATCTATCACATTCTTGTTAGAAATTCTATGTAAATTTTATGTTTCGGGTAATAACCACATTATTTTTTGGGCATGTTTTGAAATATAAATATTAATCCTCTTAAATTGATCATTGATCGATAATATAAATAATTTTAAATATGATATTAATATGAAATTTATTCAATATAAATTTATTAGTGTATTCTATAAAATTTAGTAATTGAAAATGAAATACAATGTTGATGGATATAGTAGGCTGAACGTACACATAAATAATTTTTTATTTTTATTAATGGGTGAAATTAATGTAATTTAAAGAAGTTATTAAATTTATAGAATCATTTTAATTATATATATTTAGTATGTTTTTGTATTTATATCAATTTATTTCCTTCCATGTAAATCATATGGGAAGAACAAATCTCATGGCCATATGATGTGCTAGTTCATTATACACATGAAAAACATTATCATATTCCCATGAAATTGATTGTTTGATTTATTTGGTGAAATTATAGTTCAAAAAGCCTAATATTATCATAATTTTATTTATAAACAATATATAAAAATTATACCCATAAATGAGAGATTTATATGGAAAATAAAGAACATCGGTTCATGAGGTGGTAGTCTGTCGTACACACGAATCGTGAATACATAATCCATTTGATGGAAGAGGAGAAGTATTTAGGTTATCAAATGAACATAATAAAATATAATTATATTTATGATACTTCTTTAAATTTATCATGATATAATAATAATAATTAATTGAGATAGAGAAAGAAATAATATAAAATAATAAATTTGGGATGTTACCTATTATTCAAACAACAACACTTGGTCTACACCAAAAGGAACCATTGGATTGACGTTTTACAAATATATAGATTATTGTTTGAGCGGTGGGAATTAAATTACTATTTTTGGAAATTTTTTTTAATATGGTTTTAATTTGGGAATAGTAGTGTAGTGGAGGTCTCCATTTATAAGTGGGGTGATCAATGTAGTTGTACAATTTTGAATAAAATATGTACCCACATAATCTACATTATAAAATCATCCAAAATGGTCCATTCAGTTTAACATAACATATATATTCTATATATATCCATATAATGGTTGTTGTAAAATATTTAGGTCATTTTTAACCATTATAAATTTAATTTAACCCTTTATAAAATAATTTTTACGTTAACCATGGTATCTAATTTTTACTAGTTTTACAGTTATTTATGGTCATGAATTATTTATACAATAATAAATAATAGAAAATTGTTCTTATTCCTCATATTAATACATCTTTTAGACAAAAATTATATATGTTCCCAATTATAATTTAAAATTAATCAAATAGATTTGATGAGAAAGACGTTTGCAGGGGAAAAATATTAAAAAATTTAATTTTTTTTTTAAAAACATTCAATATGAAATTTCACTGAATGAAATAAATTAGATTAATTCATATATTTTGTATACAGTTTTAATTTTAAACACAATATTAAAAATAATGTAACTTCAAATATTTCTTAAATGAAAAGTCTCTTTTTATTAAAACCTAATATTTGACATTATTTATTGAAAAAATTTATTTAAGTGAAATCCAACAAAATTCGTACTTATATAAAATTAGCATCATGATTTCAAAATTTAATAATGTTTTGTAACAAAAAATTTATAATATTGAAAATTTTTAATTTTTAATTTTTTGTGTAAAAATATAGAAAAATAATTGTTGGGAAAATAATTTTTTTATGAGTAATATTTTAATAATTGACATCACTTTATAGGAAAAAGATACGACGAATCTTAAATTTTTTTATCATATATATTGAAAAATATTCGGTTAACAATTAACCAAAAGATGTTTTTTAAATTTTTAGAGTTAAAATAAATTTTTGTGAAAAATTTGTTTCTCAGAAATTGATATCATTATTTCAAATATTTTTTATTTTTATTTATAATTAATTGTTAACCAAATAATTAATTATGTATACTCATGTAATCTATACATTTTCATAAAATATTTAATCCTATTAGTACCCTCTATTTCTATGAATAAGTGATAATAAAAATATTATATAATACTATATTAATAGTACGTCGCATGTCATTTAAACTCGGTGTTGTGTGTATCACAAGCTATACTAGATTTTGCATAAAATGAAAATTTAATATTGATTAAATTTATTTGTATAAATTAATATCACAAAATCTAAAGATGTCTTAGGATGTAAAATTCACTGAATAATAGTTATATATAAATCTACCTTGAGATAATTAAACTACATATACATACATATATATATATATGTATCTTTTTAATGGAATCATTTTTAATATTATGTTAGAGGGAAAAGTGAGGATATTGAGGAAAACTCCTAGATGGAATATAAATAATATATATATAATGAATATGATTATTCAATTTTTTGTTAAATGATAAATTTTAAAAAATATTATATATTTTTTAAAGAACATAAAAATTACATTTCACTAAATAAAATTACCCACAAGATGAAAATACCATTAAATTAAGTGATAATGTTACTGTAAGAAACAAATTTTAAAGAATTTATGGTTCCTACAAATTAATCAAAATTGGGTCAAGTTTACATGATGTTTCATTTATATCTAAATAAAAATATTTTAATCGAGCCCCGAAATAGTGTTATGTATTTCAACCACTATAACACCTATTAAGAATAAGTCTCCATTATATTTTATTGAGAAAATGAAAAAATTAAGACACCTCTTACTATGATGAATGAATAAAACTATAAAATAGTAACATAATCCCTTATAGAAAAAAAAGATGGAAAATGCCATCGATGAATGAACTGAAATACCTGTTGAGTTATTTATTACAAAAAACCGGAAGAAAATAATTTCCTTATCGAAAAAATAGAATTTGAATAAAAAAATAAACATCGTGAAATAAATAAGGTAAAAAATTTAATTAAATTTTATTGAAGTAAAACTATATACATTACTAATACCATTTTGTGTAATAAAATTTCAAAAACCATAAATACAAAAGAAACCATTAAATAAATGAAAAATTAAATATGTTTTTTGGATATCTATATAAATAAACAACATAAAATAACACTCATTTAAGAACTTATTTCATGATTCCCAAGAAATAAAAATTTATTGTAAAACATGATATGTTCTATTGTAATTGGAATAATATATCATTAAAATATATTAGCACTGCATCCTTATATCAATAAAATTTTCCAAAAGTGAATTCCCATGAGATATGCATGCCATTGTAAAGAGTATAAAACCCTGGGTTTTATTATTTCAAAAGTATATCATACATAATAGGTTCATGATGTTTTTATGAAAAATATTAAAATAAATGAATAAAAACCGATGTATTGCATTTATCACTGTAGAATTAAAATTACAAGGTTTTGGAAATATTTAATATACGTTATGATTAAAAAATTCATATAATGACTATGATTACTAGAAAAATAATAAATCATATTATTAAAATATCTATCGACCCAAACATTGATTATTGAAAATTCCTCTTGATCTAATTAAATGTCTTTTTATGGTTATATAAATTTTGAACTTCATAGTTTTTATGTTTCTAGATTTTAAAATACCGTTATGAATTGTGACTGTTGCTAATATATCTGTTGAACATTGATCACATTATTAGTATAAATATAGGGCTTTAACTAATCCAATTTACTCAGAGAGAGAAAGCGATGGACTCATCCAGTTGAATTTCCCTATATGAACCCCATCTATCCGAACTCAGAAAGGAGGTGGCGTCATTGAGATTTTATCTTGACCAAGCCCAAGCTGAGCATGAAGACATTATTCTTAAGCGGAACCGACTACAAGAGAAGTGGAAGTTAATAGAGATTACCACCCGAGCGATGTTATCCGAGCCACCCCAATAGTCTATCACCATTGCACTCCTTACCCATGGTTCTTATGCAAGTGTTATAAGGGGTCATGTAACAAGACCCTAGCACTATGACTATATACATTATTTTTTATAAATAATTTGCATTAATTTTATTATTGTTACTTTGTAAATAGGTTTTAAGGAACAAATAGTATTTTAAGTTAATATTCAATTAAGAAATATATTTTGATGAATTAATAGATTTTTGAAATGAATAATATATTAATAAATTATTTGAATAATTAAATTAATTTTTATTAAATATAAATGATCATATAATTTTATGAATGTAATTATAATTTTTATTATGGTTTGAAAGCCATTTTTGTCAAAACTAGTGAATTTTTGATAAATTTAAGTTTTTATTTTAAAAGTAAAAATTAATATATTCATTAAATTATTCAAATAAAATGAAAATTATTTTTGGAATCAGGATGTCGAAATTATCCAATGGTGAATGTTTTATAATTTTCTGAGATAATCGAATTTTTGAGTAAAAAATAAAATGTAGTATAAAAATATAATGTGTATTATGACATCATAATGACCCAATTTTGATGTAATAAAATATTATAAATGAGATGTTCAGCCAATATATGTTTTATCAATAAAATAATGTGTTTTTAGGGTTTTTTTGATTTATTTTACAAAACTTTAGTGGACCCTCCAAGAGTTATAAAATATTTTCACTTTATAAATGAATTTCTTTGGGAGTGTGACTGACCTCCACATAATCACTCTAAATATTTTAAGATGATTCTGGTTTAGATTAGTTTAATGTGAGGTGTCCCAAACCTAAATAATAAATAATTCTATCTCCTTCCCTATATAAACCTAACCAAGCTCCCATTTTACCATTAATCAAATCCTTTGAAGTTCATCTAAACTATGCCCTCCTCTCTATATAATCCTTCCAAGGTGCCCCAATTTCCCAATAAGCCTCTCTCAAGCCCTTCCCAAGCATTTAGGATCACACTTCCATGAAAGTAATTACATCCTTTCTCATTTTTGTCAATTTTCATTAAGTTGTTATGCAATTTGGTTTTAATTAAAAATGTTGGGGTATGATTTATCCCCTCCCCCCATACTGTCCTCTTTATGTTTAGATGATTGTATACCCCTTTCTCTCTAATTAATGCCTCCCACGTACAACTGTTAACATGCTGAAATTCCAAGAGACATTTCTCTCTCCTCTTTTACATCCAAGTAATTCATTAGTATTATGAAACTAAATTGTATTACATTTGTTGTTACATGTATCTATATAACCTCATTACTATCTATTTCATGTATATATTATGAGACACCATTTTCTCTCTCATCAACAATTTTCATGAATCCTTATGTCATGCTGTTATGCTGCCGAAATTGCACTGCGTTTTTTCAAGACAAGATCTTTGTGAAGTGAATACCATACCCATGTCTCTATCAAGGGTATTCACCTTTCTAAAAATATACATATTGAATGGTAATTTCAATTATTTATTCCACATTACTTAATCGTGGATTAACTTATGATTTTTTTTGATTTGAGGATCCATGTGGTGCACTTTTGCATGAAATGAAATGTTTAAGAAGGGTACGCCCTGATAGCGCTACAGTGAATTGGGTAAAGTATTGTATCATGATACATCATTTGAAATGGGTGTTGACTCATGATAATTCTTGTGAAATTATGTTTTATGCATGCTTTATATGAAAAAAGGGTTTACTCAGGCTCCATGTGTCACACCCGTCTCTTTTCTATTATTTATTTTTTTAATTTTTCTGGGTATCAGGTAGTCCAAGTTGAAGCCCGGCTTAAAATTTTGAGTTCCTTTTTTTAACACATGTTTTTTATTTGACAGAGTTCAACAGGCTGCTATCGAAGTTGCACGGCTTCTCCTGGGTCACTGCACGACCTCACATAGTTCCCCGCATGCCTGCCCATGTGTAACTAATTCAATAAAAGGAATTAAGAATTGAGAAATAACCTTATATGACTGGTAAAAAAAGAATAAGAAGTGCGATAAAATTCAAGTGACTATTTTAATGATAATAATAATAATATCATTTGAGAATATTATTATTATTATTATCATTTATAGCGTTAATAATATAAATTCTATTAAGTTAATATTCATTTTACAATAATTAATATTATTATCAATATTATACAATGTGACTAGCGCTTTATTATTTTATATTGATTTAAAATCATGGTCAGAGTACAGGACGAACCCAATTGTAACTTTTCATTCCACTAATGAATGAATGTTTTAGGCGTGGCGGTGTCTAATGCACGGGCGGGACATGGTTCTGAAACCGTGTTGTCTGCCCCTCATTCAAAATGAGTAAAAACACAACGGTATAATGAAATAATAATGAATAATAAAATATAAATGAAATGAAAATATGATGTTTAATAAAATTTAATAAATCGTTTTAATGATAATAATAATATTATCATTTGAGAATAATAATAATATTATTATTAATAGTGTAAAAGATATAAAAATTTATTAAATTGTTAATAATATTGTGAGAATAAATATTACTATTAATGTTATCTGTTATTACATTTTTTATTTTTATCTTTTCACTTATTTGGTTTATTTATTTTATTTTATTTTTTTCCTTCTCTCTTTTACTATGTATTTTGACACCTTTTTTTCTTTCCCCTTATTTCTGTTGCACCTCGTCTGCTGGGAACCACCATCGCACTGCACCCCCTAGTTCACATATTCTCGTAGCACCTTGCACACCTCTCCCATGGTTGTCGGCTCTCCTCCTCCTAGATCACACCGTCGCCTCTCTTGTCCTACCCTCCATGCCATCCACCACTCCCAGATATCCGGCTGCTCAACCCCTCGCCTAGCCAGCTGCTCTTCTACACTGCTCGATTGTCCGCATGCGCCACTCCCACGTCCGACAAGTCGGACTTCCTTCCCGGTGCCTCTCCAAGCTAACGCCGCCCCTTGGTCTCCTTCTACTTGGGATTCTGTCATGCCACACCGATGCCTAGCCACTAGACCATCCTCCCCATGGCTGTTCGGCCTTCCCCTCAGCTCTCACCTCTACTCCACAACCATCCCATCATGCCGCCCTATTTTTATGAGAGTGGTTCCATCAGACAAACCATTTACCGGCCCCCCGTGGCCACTACACCTTGGTTAAACCCCTTATTTACTTTACTTTCTTCCCTTATGGAGTTTTTATTTTTTGAGTAGGTTTGTGGATCGATTTGGGGTTTGATTTTGAATTCATTTTGGTTCTAATTCTTGTTTTGTGGTTCACTTTTATCTTTAACTGGTGCGTTCGTGGTGCTATTGGAGTTTCACACCCATATGGGAGAAATTCAGTGTCAAAGGTAGGTGGTCTCGTGTCTAATTATTATTTGATGAATTAATTTTCAAGCATAATTTTAATTTATTATTTTATTAAATTAGTTTTTGTAGTGAGAAGTTGGTTTTCTATGAAATCTGATTTTCATGGAAAATTGTTTAGTAGGTTGTTTATATTATGTGTGTGTTTTCTGCTGAAAACTCTATTGTGAATTATAAATTGTGTGGTTAAAATATTATTTTGTAAATGTGGAGTGGATTATATTTTTGGCATGGTGTCAGGTGCATTTGGTCATAAAAGAAGTTTTTTCTTGAGTTTAATGGGTAACACCAAGCGATTATTTTAAATTGTTTTATAAGATATTAAATTTGGCTTATTAAATTATGTGGTTTGTGAAAATGTGTTTTACATATGGTGAAAGTTTTTCCATGAAACAATTTGTTTGGTACATTTCACATTTTAAATTTGTATTTGAGTTTGTGTGATGTTGGAATGCATTTCAATGTATAAATTGTTACTTTTGTGTGTGTAAAGCCAAATGACATTCTTTTACTATTGTTTTATAAGTTTTTTATGGTTTATTTAATTATGAAAATAGTGAGAAACATGATCAAAAAGTGTTTTAGTGTGTGTCTTATTTCAAAATGGTATTCATGTGGGTAAGTGTTGGTTTGATTAATGATAAGTGACTTTAAACTCTGAAGATGGTTTAATTGAGTATGTAACCTATGAAGATTATGTTTTGAAATGATTTTTGGTGAGCATGTGGTTTTAAAAGAGGGTTTGGATGTCCAAATGGTGATTTTTCTAGTGTAAGTACCATGTTGGGATTTTATGCACATTTGTGATGTGTGATGTGAACTTGAAACATGTTTGAGCACAAACTCTGAAGCACATGTAGTTAGGAGGGTGGACTAGACTAGTGGGATAGTGTTCCAAAGGTGACTCGACCCGGTTTCACTCTCAAGACGGACGATTGCAGCACTATCTAAACATATGCTTTTCTAAGGGTTGTGGAATTCTAATCCATGTTTTTTAGGGTCGTGGCCTTAGAAGCCATATTTTTTTAAGGTTGTGGCCTTCTATGCCACGTTTCACTGTGATACAAAGATCTAGGGATCCAAGATAGATAACACGCACAAGGACTCTACAATATTTGGTGCTCATTTGTTACCTTACTCTCATCAGTGTGACACATTGGTTATTTTAAAAAGTGATGGTGTGTGTGTGTTTTAATTTCAGTTGTTCCATTGGAAATGGTTTTCCTTGATCCCATTTTCTTTAAAGACATTCCAGTATTTACTTATTATCATTAATTAAAATTTCAAATGTATTTTTCATTTAATAATTTTGGTGAAACCTTTTTATTGGGTGACATCCTACTGGGATTTTGGCACACACCCTTCATACACCTTCGAGTGTATGTAGACACTGTTTATTTTGTATTCTAGGTCAATGTGTTGAAATCAGTGATGGAGGTTCATGTTGCAATTTGGCTTCTCTTTCAGAGTGGTGTTGATGTGGTCTCACATTATCCGGGTGGTTTGAGTCAGTGTTTTAATTTCCTCCATTGTCATTTCTTTTTAGATATTGGATCGATCTATAGACCTTTAACAAAAATATAGTTTAACGTATTGTTTGGTTGATAGATCTTCAGTTTCAGTCTATTTATCTTGTTGATTGTTTTATGTCTCTTTTTTTAAGGTAAATTGTTCCCATGTAATGTTTTGATACCTGAGCACTTGTGCCAACCTGTGGGGATTGGGAGCGCCCTTCAGGCCATGTCGCGGACTGGTTCAAGCACTAGGTCAGAAGGTGACCTGACTTGGTTCGTGACAAAATGGGATCAGTGGCAGGTTTTCTCTCTTTGGTCATGTCCCTTTGGGATGGAGTCATAGTAAACTGTAGTTACATTTGTCAGGACTCGACATCCGGGATACGAGTAAGGTGTCTGGCCAGCACACCTCGTGGAGGGATTCGAGTCGCCAGAGTAATTCGAGGTTTGTCAATGGGTTTTATCTGTGTGGTTAATCTTGTTTAGGGGAAATAAAACAGGAGTAAGGTCAGTGATCCCAGTGTGCTTGCAGGATTTGGAAAGCCATATGCATTCAGGGTTGCTGTATTAGAATACTCTCTGTGGCACTGGCATGATTGGTGTATGGTCGCTAACCATATGTACCAGTCACCCACTGACACTAGCTTCCTCATGCATTGTTCCTCATATATTTTTTTTTGGATTTTCAGAAATCTATTTTTTATAAAAATTAATTGGTCTCAGAAAAATGTTTTGATGTGAAGAACTTTAAAAAGAAAATGATGTACGACGTTTTGATCCAAGGTTCTCTCATGGGAATCCACATGCCTGATTTTATATAGAAAGGAAAATGGTTAATGGCATGAGCGGATGAGTTCCTGGATGGACATGAGATGGGTGCTTGTGTGGAACAAGAACATTCATGTGTCGGGCCCATGAGACACCATTTATGTTCTCACAACCCACAAGCTTCTTTATTTTTTTAAAACTTTTTTTAATGTTAAAATTTGGTGTTTATTAACCAGTGATCACGTGTTGTGTCCTTGTGTTTTTGTATTCTTGGATGTGAGATGTTTTGATCGAAGAATTCCTTTTTAATGATTTGTGTCCTGATTTTGAATTCATATTTTTATGTTGGGGTGAAATCATGTGGTTAGTGAATTCTTTAGAAAAGTTATTCGGGAATCCCTTCTAGTGGTTCACCCTAAATGTTTAGTGTTCACTTTTTGTATGTCTTCGTGATTAGTCCATTTTGATTGGGTCCATGGTTTTTTGTATTCTTGACTAGGGCACGCCCCCATAAATCATTAGAATGTGATTGAAGTGCTGCTACGGGTAATTCGAGGTTGGATGACCCTGGAGTTGATTAAAGTGAGGACTCTCCATTTTTAGTGATTGTGCTAAGCTTGTCCCTTATCTTTTTCAGTTAAGCGGACCCTCTCGTAGCGGGATCACAGACGCAAGGGGAGATGAAGGAAGCTTCAGTCTCTTTGAATTGTCTTAGTTGTCTGGTATGAGGTTTGAAATTATTTTATCTGAAGGTCCTCCTAGAAGCAGTGAAAGTAATTCTGGAAGGGAAGGGTAAAAGTGGTTCAAAATTATCAGTGTTGACCAGTGTCTTAAAGGGCTTTGTAGTACATTCATTGGCCGCAAAGTTCATGTATTGTGACATCTTTCAGTGTGAGTTCCCTTTTAAGAGAAATGGTAGATTTTGTAGGATCCATGGGAAATCCCTATTTCCATAGGACTGTGTCCTATCGTGGAGTTCTAATTTTTCTGTTCAAGGGGGACTGTTTGTCATTAATCATCCCTTCTTATGTTTCTTGGTTAAGGTGAAGAGGTTATGCATGATCGTCATGTAAACTCCTATTTTGGTGGATGTACCATGAGCGAGTGGTTGGGAGTCATGGTGTGTTGTAGTTTTTGGTGTTGTCTCGGTTGCGCTGTGGTTGTTTGTGGGACTGAAAGTGGAAGCTGATTTTGAGAGTCTTTAATACCAGACTATGTGGAAAGAAATTCTTCAAACATCAGGGCTCCAGTAATAGGCCTCAGAGTGAAGCTGGTGTGTGGTCAAGAACCCCAAGAGTGTGTCGGAACCCAACCTTATTTATATTGTCAGTATTGAAGGTGAATGAGGTTTAAATTGTTTTATGTGGTTCTATTCCAAACGATCTATTTGGGTGCCAGTGGTTTCTCGTGGCTATGAGAAGGTGTGGTTGTCTTGTTACCTTAAAGTACCAAGGGTGGATTCTCACCCAATGTAACTTTTTTAGTGGTCTTTATGGGGTCTATTGGGGTAAATCAGTCTCAAATTTGAATAATGCATATTTAGGTATTTGGAGATGTTGGTATGTCTCTGGCCATGGTTTTGACGCCAAATAATTGGGGCCGACCCTCCTCACCCCTTATGGTGGTGTGCTTGGTCACTATCAGAAACTTTTCATGGTTTTGTATCATCTGTCACCTCCAATGGCGAGGAGACCCGTGATAGGTCTCTCTCAAATGTATTTGTATTGATTCATTGTTAGCCATCTTCATATGGTCGGGAGTATGCTCGACCCCGCCCCCCATTTCAGTTTTCCAACCTTGACTTGGTTGTCAGTAGGTTTCTAATGGTGGGGATCCCTTAGGTCTTTCCCCATGTTGGAATTTCGTTCTTGATCCTAGATGTGATTTGGTAGTAGGTGTTAAGAGTGTTATTGGGATGTTATTTGATCTTGTTTTTTACTTCCAAACAAACGGTGGGGTTTTCGTTCTATGGTGCTTGAGGTGTTTCAGTTTGTGAGGTTGGTTTCTGTGGTTTCAAGAGTTCGTTTTCTAAAAACATTAACTCGAGGATTTCTACCTCTTTAAGGCGGGCGACAGATACTAGAATGTATTTTTACTCTTTTTTTATGTTCTCTTTGAGTTAATTTCTCTGAGCACGATGCTTTTTCATCTTTTCTCTTGTTGATGGTGGGGATCCTCTTTGGACCTTAAGGGGGTATTGTTTTCTACTTTGTGTCTCAACTGTAGTTGTGGCTTTCTAAGGATGGAAATCTTTATGGTGGAAATAATTTCCTCTCCCGTCACTTTGCCATTATTTATTTTATTAATTTTTATGGGTATCAGGTAGTCCAGGTTGATGCCTGACTTAAAATTTTGAGTTCTTTTTTTAACGCGTGTTTTGGCCTTGACAGCATATAGCGCCCCACTGTCGATGTCATGTCGCCTCACCTGGGTCACTGCGCGGCCTCAACTAGTTCCCAACATGCCTACCCAATGTGTAACTAATTCAATAAAAGGAATTAAAATTTGAAAAATAACCTTATATGTGTGGTAAAAAAAATAAGAATAAGAAGTGTGATAAAATTCAAGTGACTATTTTAATGATAATAATAATAATATCATTTCAGAATATTATTATTATTATTATTATCAATGATAGCGTTAATAATAAAAATTCTATTATATTGATATTAATATTACAATAATTAATATTATTGTGAATATTATACAAGTGAATAAAACTTTATTATTTTATATGGATTCAAAATCTTGGTCGGAGTGCAGGCCGAACCGGATTGGAATTTTTCATTATGCTGAAAAATGAATGTTTTAGGCATGGTGGTGTCTGATGCACGGGCATTTCATGTTTCTGGAACTGCGTGGTTTTCCCAGCATTCAAACTGAGTAAAAACATAATGGTATAATGAAAAAATAATGAATAATGAAATATAAATTAAATGAAAATATGATTTTTAATAAAAATTAAGAAATCATTTTAATGATAATAATAATATTATCATTTGTGATTAATAATAATAATATAATTATTAATAGTGTTAATGATATAAAAATTTATTAAATTGTTAATAATATTGTTAGAATAAATATTAATGTTAATGTTATGTGTTGTGACATTTTTTTATTATTATATTTACACTTATTTTCTTTATTTATTTTATTCTTGTTTTTCTTCTCTCTTTTACTTAGGGTTTGGACCCCTTTTTACATTCAACATATTCCTATTGCACCTCGTCCCCTTGGAACCCCTGTCTCACCACACCCCCTGGTTCACCTATTCTCATCGCACCGTGCACCCCTCTCCCGTGGATGTCAAATCTCCACCTCCTCGCTCACATCGTCGCATCTCTCGGACTACCCTCTATCTTGTCGCCCCCTCATGGCCATCCTACTCCTCAACTCCCAATCCTAGCCAGCCTCTTGTCCATGCTCTCGACTATTCGTGTGCACCGCTCCCACATCTGGCCAGCCAGACTTCTTTCTTGGCGACTCTCCAAGCCGGTGCCGCCCCTCCCTCTCCATCTACTCAATATTCTGTCACGCAACACCGAAGCTGAGCCACCGGACCATCCAACCCATGGCTCAATAGCCTTCCCCTCATCTCGCACCCCTACTCTACGACCATCCCTTCACGCCGCCCTATTTTCATGAGAGCGGTTCCATCAGACAAACAATTTTTCAGCATCCCTTGGCCGCTGCACCTTGGTTAAGCCCCTTCTTACTTTATTTTCTTCTCTCTTTAAGTTTTGATTTTTCCAGCAGGTGGATCGATCGATTTTGGGTGTGATTTTGATTTCATTTTTGTTCAAATTCTTGTTTTATGTTTCAATTTGAGCTTTGTGTGGTGAGTTCGTCATGCGATTAGAGTGTAACACCGATCTATGGGAAATTCAGCATCAAAGGTAGGTTGTTCCACGTTTAATTATTATTTTTTTATTAAATTTGCAAGCATATTTTTTTATCTTATTATTTAATTATTTTGAGGAGTGTGTAGTTGGTTTTCTTTGAATTCTGATTTACCTTGGAAATTTTTTAGTAGGTTGTTTATATTATGTGTTTGTTTTCTACTGAGAACTATGTAGTCATTTTTAAATTGTGTGTTTTGCTTATTAATTTGTACAAGTGGTGAAAATTCTATTTTTTGGCATGGCGTCAGGTACATTTGGTCATAAAAGAAGTTTTTTCATGAGTTTAGTGGGTAAAACCAAGCGATTATTTTAAATTGTTTTATAAGATTTTAATTTTGGCTTGTTAAATTATATGGTTTGTGAAAATATGTTTTTTAGATGGTGAAAGGTTTTCCATAAAACAATATTTGTAGCGCCAATCACATTTTAAAATTGTATTCGAGTGCGTGTGATTTTGGAAATCATTTGAATCTATAAATTTTTACTTTAGTGTGTGTAAATCCAGATGACATTATTTTACTATTGTTTTATAAAATTTTTTATGGTTTGTTTATTTATGTCACTAGTGAGAAACATGTCTGAAAAGTGTTTTAGTGTGTTTATTATTTTTAATGGGTATTTATGTGTGTAAGTGGTGGTTTGTTTAATGATAAGTTACTTTAAATTTTATTGATTGTTTAATTGAGTATGTAATCTATGAAGATTAAGTTTTGAAAAGATTTTCGGTGTGCGTGTGGTTTTAAAAGAGGGTTTGGGTGTGAAAATATATGTGTGTAAGTGCCATGTTGGGATTTTATGCATATGTGTGATGTGTGACATGAACTTGAAACTTGTTTGAGCACAAACTAGGAAGCCCGAGTAGCTAGAGGGTAGACTAGACTAGTGGGATACTGTTCCGTAGGTGACTCGACCCAGTTTCACTACCAGGACTGACGATTGCAACACTAACTAAACCATATTCTTTTTTACGGTTATGGCCTTCTATGCCACATTTTTTGAGGGTCATGGCCTTCTAAGACACATTTCACTGAGACACAAAGATCTAGGGACCCAAGCTAGCTAACTCCAACGAGGCCTCTCGCATATTTGGTGCTCATTGGTTACTTTACGCTCATCAGTGTGACATATTGATTATTTTAAAAAGTTAGTGTTTGTGTGTGTTTTAATTTATATTGTTCCATTTGAAACTATTTTTCTTAATCCAGTTATCTTTAAAACTGTTACAGCATTTACTTCTTTGCTATAATTAAAATTAAAAATGTGTTTTCCATTTAATAATTTTGCGTGGAACCTTTTTATTGGGTGACATCTTACTAGGCTTTTGGGTAACACCCTAAATATACCATTGGGTGTATGTAGACACTATTTCTTTTGTATTCCAGGTCGATTTGTTGAACTCAGCGATGGTGGTTCATGTTGCAATTGGTCTTCTCTTTCAGAGTGGTTTTGATGTGGTCTCACTTTTTCCGGGAGGTTTGAGTCAGTGTTTTAATTTCTATCGTTGTATTTTGTTTGTAGTTATTGGATCAAGTTGTAGACCGTTATGTTTTTATTTAGTTTAAGGGATTGTTTGGTGGATAGATATTCAGTTTTAGTCTATTTACATTGTTGATTGTTTTATGTATTTTTTTCAGCTAAATCGTTCCCATGTATTGTTTTGATGCCTAGGCACTTGTGCCAGCCAATAGGGATCAGGAACACACTTCAGGCCATGTCGCAGACCATTTCAGGTGCTGGGTAGGATGGCGACCCAGTCTGGTTCATGACACCATGTGAAATGAGTCGTGGAGTATGCTAATTCCATGTTAACTTTTCTTTCCACATTTCCATGTTATGATTATCATGCTTTATCATTCATTTATGTTAATGTTTCTATTTTTCTCCATTTATATTTCTATTGTCTATATTTTATTGTATTACTCATGTTATTCCATGTTTATTCTCTTTCTAGGATTTATAGACCACCCTTTTTTATGCATGTCCTCAGGTTATCAAATGCATTGCTATGTGTGAGGGAATTAGTTGTCATGTAAAAGATGTTTTAAATAAAGATGTTGTATTTCATGTTTTAAGTAGTTTTGTAATGATCCTATGCCCCAAAGAATCTATACCTCTCGATATTATATGTTTTATAAAGTGATGTTTATGTAATAAATCTTGTTTAAGTGTGTAATAAAGAGAAGGGTTGTCATAGTTGGTATCAGAGGATAAGTTTTGTTACTTTTTTATTAGGATTACAAAACCCTAGTGAAGACATAGGGATAATAATAAGTATAATAAAATCATCCCCAAGTATTTTTGTGTATTTTGTAAGTGGTTTATCAAGAAAATACATCCCTGTTTGGATACGAGTAGGTAAAGGCGGCTCGGGCACATATGTATCCTATGGGTAATACCTGAAAACACCGCTTTGAGCAAGACTCGAATGGGAACTGGTGCAAGACAACGAGCCTTGATGAACTCTTGGTTACGACAGTCCTGAGGGATACACTTTGGTAAATTCAGAATCTTTGTATGAACCCTTATTAAGGGAATTAAAAAATGACCCTAAGAATATATGAAAGAATGTAGATCGTGAATAGCATATATTGAATCATAGAGATTCATAAGTTATGTAATAAAATTAATTTATAATTCATCAGTTTTTTTAATTGGCTTACCCTTTATGTGTTACCCCTAACTTTTCCTTTATTCCAGCCAATGGCAAGTAATAGGAGGACATGGGCTAACAACCAATGTGAAGATCAATGTGATTACTGTGCTAATGAGATGCCCAATCCGATGGGAGCGGCGATCGTGAACTTTTTCATGCTTCTCTCTGAGTTAAATCATTATTTGAATTGAAATTTGTGTCGAGAGATATGTTCAACCCCCCCATAAGATATAACATATTGCTATCGAGAGATTCATGAGAGAAAGGCCTCCAAATTTTAATGGATCATCTAATCCCTCAATTATTGAAAAATGGATCAACTCCATCGAAAGGATATTCTCCATCCTTTAATGTTCCAAAAAACAGAAGGTTATCATGGTTGTTAATCATATAGAGGGTGAAGCTGATTAGTGGTGGACATTGATAAAAAATATGAATCTTAAGGAGGAGATCAAACCATTAAATGAAAGAATTTCCAGAATATCTTTTTGGTTAATTATTTTATGTACACCCTCCTACTTAATATGGGAAGGGACTTCTATGCCCTCAAGTAGAAATATGACGAATCTGTCAGAGTGTAAGAGGAAAACTTCACAACGCTTGCACAATACACATCCAGATTTGTCTTCACCCAAGAATTCAAGGTTTCCCGCTTCTTTGGTGGGCTGAAACCTAGCCTATAAAAAGTGCTGGTCATTTGTGACTTCGACAGCTATGAGGAAATTTTCTATTGTGCCCTAAAGGTAGAAATGAAGATCATGGAATATCAATGGTATTGTGGGAATAAGAAGTATAAGGTGGAATTCAATGATGGAAGTCTGATGGATAAATCCAATGGTGCTAAGAAGACCCAACACCCCACTTCCCAAAGGTGTGGAATGAATCATCCTGGATATTGCCTGAAAGGAATGAGGAAATGCATTAGGTGTGGAAGAGAAGGGAACATATCTTTTAACTGTCGGCATGAAAACCCCACTGTTGTGAAGGATGAGGGGAATCCTATACTCGACCCTCAACACATTATTCATTGATTAAACTTTAATGAACATGGGAACTTTGTAAATAAGTTCCCTAAGCCCAGGGATTTCGGAGGCAACCCACAACCTCCATGGAAATAAAGGAGTGATTTTTCCATCACTACCGTCGAAGTGAATCCCGAAAACGAAGTAGTGATAGGTATTCTAGTTATCATTAAAAAATAAAAAACATACTTTTTGATTCTTGTTCTACACATTGTTTTATATCCCGAATGTCTAGTAGAACAATCCCAACACCACCACAGATCAGTGAACTAAAGATGTCAGTGAGTACGGAAAATGGGGAAATCATTGCACCCCATGAATATAAGTCCTCCCCTATCATAATCCGTGGATTGAATTTTCTGGAGAACCTCATCATACTCCCTCTCATGAAATTTGATACAATTCTGGGCATGGATTGGATTTCCTTATATAGATCCAATATAAATTGCAGTGAGGGGGAAACCAATCTCCATGTGGAGAATCGACCCCCGATTCTATACAAGTGCAAGGAGGAAGATGAATCTTCTTTATCTCTATCACCAAAAGCATTGATATAGGATCCCTATAAGCATGAGCATCTTGATCAGATGATTGAGTCCCTGGAAACAACCATCCTTGAAGACATGCCTATTGTGAGGTAATTAACCGATGTGTTTCTCGAGGAATTGTTTGGTTGTCATCTTAGAAGAGATTATGAATTCTTAATTCATGTTATACATGGGTAGTTGAAAATATCCAAGACTCTATATATAATGGCTGTTGTGGGGCCTGAATATCTGAATAAACAAAAATATGAGAATCTGGATAAAGGGTTTATATGCCCAAGTGCTTCACCATGGTGTGCACCAATCCTCTTCTTCATGAATAATGATGGATCAATGCATCTTTGCATCAGTTATCGTGATCATAACAAAATCATGATAATGAAAAATTATCCTCTCCGATGAATTAATTACTTGTTTGATTAGCTGCGTGGAGCACAATACATCTCTAATGTGGATTTTCGGTCGGGATATTATCAAGTAAGAGTGAAGAAAGAAGATATCCCCAAGACATCTTTTCGTACAAGATAAGGGAACTATGAATTCATTTTAATGTCACTTGAACTCACTAATGCTCTAAGAATAATCATGTACTTGATAAATAGAGTCTATAGAGACTACCATGAAAACATTGTGGTAGTCTTTGTTAATGATATTATAATATACTCCATAACCAAGGAGAATCATGAGGAGTATCTAAGAACTATAATAGAGACATTGTGGAAGGAGAATCTCTTTGAAAAGTACAGAAAGTGTGAGTTATAGAATAATGAGGTCTCATTCTTGGTCCATATCATCACAATTAATGGGATATCTGTGGATCCCTCCAAGAAAACTACAATAGAGGGATGGATGAGGCTAACATCGATAAAAGATATTCGTATCTATTTGGGGTTAGATTGATAATATTTATGATTTGTGATAAATTTCTCATGATTGTCCAACTCTCTTACTAAGCTAACTCGGAAGGGTGAAAAGTTTACATGGAGTGATGAATGAGAAGAAAGAATCAAGGAGTTGAAAATCAGGCTTATCACTGCGCCTATTCTCACTTTACCCAGAGGTGGATATCTTTTTGTGGTATTCTGTGATGCTTCGAAGACGGGACTAGGATGTGTGCTGATGCAAAAATGAAAAATTCATTGCCTATGCTTCAAGGCAATTAAAAGTTCATGAGCATAATTATCCATCACATGATCTGGAGTTATCTTTGATTATCATTGCTTTAAAATTTTGGTGAGATTATTTCTTTGGGGAGAAGTGTGAAATAAATACGGGCCAGAAAGGCCCTAAGTATATATTCACACAGAAGGAGTTGAACATGCACCAATAATGATTGTTATAGCTGATCAAAGACTATGACTGCTCAATCCATTACCACCCTAGGAAATCGAACAATGTAAAAGATTCTCTATGTAGAAAGGATCCAGCGATTCTATCATTGATGAGATTTGAGAAGGATCCAATCTTCTTATATTTGATGAAAATGGAAATGGGAATCATAAAAAAGTGAACATCATCAATCCATTCAGTAATGATTTCTCAAACATCTGTTTTGTAAAGGTTAATGGATGCTCAAAGAAATGATGTCGAAATTCTTAAAAGGGTGGAAGCTATAAGAAAAGGGAAATCCACAGTGTTTAATGTTAATGAAGAATGAATTGTGAGATTTGGGAATAGTCTATGTCTTCTATCTAGTCCAGAGCTGAAGAAGGAACTTTTGGATGATACACATTGTTCAAATTTCTCTATTCACCCAGCAAACACCAAGATATATTAAGATATATGAGAGCATTATTGGTGGGATATTGTTAAGAAGGAGATTGCTGAGTATACATCAATGTGCCTAGTGTGTCACCATGTGAAGGAAAAGAGTCATAAGTTTAAGGGGATGATGCAACCATTGCCCATACCAGTATGAAAATGGGAGAATGTCGTCATGGACTTTGTCACTAGACTTTGGAAGACATCCAAAGGAAATAAAGCAATATGGGTTGTTGTGGATCCGCTTATAATTTCTTCACACTTTATTACAATTTGGGAGTATTTATCATTGAATTAACTGGAACAGAAATGTTTTATGGAAGTTGTAAGGATGCATTGACTACCACTATCTATTATATCTAATCGAGATCCAAGATTCCCCTCTATGTTCTAAAAGAGTCTTAAACATGCTATGGATACTAAACTGAACTTCAGTACGGCATATCATCCTCAAACTAATGGCCAATCTGAGTGGACTATTCATAAATTTGAGAATATGTAAAGATCATGTTCTATGGACTTCAATGGATGGTGGGACCAACATCTTTAACTTGTTGAATTATCCTATAATAACAGTTTCTACTCAGGCATTTGAATAATACCTTATGAAGACCTTTCTAGGAAGAGGTGTTCAACACCGACATGTTGAGATGAATTCAGTGAACCTAAGCTGCTACGACCAGAAATGGTCAATCAAACGGTGGAGAAGGTGAAAACCATTTAGTCACATATCAAGGCAGCCTAGAGTCAACAAAAGAGTTATTCAGATCACCATTGACGAGGACTTCGGTTTAAAATTGAGTCAAGGTATTTTTCTACACATATCTCCATGGAAGAAGGTTATAAAGTTTTCAATGAAAGGGATGTTAAGTCCTAAGTACATCGGTCCCTTTGTGATTTTTGATCGGGTCAGTGGTGTGCCCTATCGACTAGCACTTCCACCTACCATGGACAACATACATGATGTCTTTCATTTATCCCTCTTAAGGAAGTAAATACCAGACCCTTCACATATACTCTCTTCAGAGGTAGTACAGTTAGAAGATGATTTATCTTACGAGGAGCAACCAGTGAAGATTTTAGATCGTAGAGAAAAAGTTCGATGAAATAAGACCCTAGCCCTCATCAAGGTGTTATGGAGAAACCATAAGTTTTAAGAAGTGACATGGGAATTGGGGGAAATGATGATGTAGAGTTACCCACATCTTTTTTTGCATGGGAAAAGGAAATTCAGAATGAAAAATTTCTTAAGGGGAAATATTATAACGACCCAAAAATTTATTAATGAAAATGAATCTTGATCTAATTAAATGTATTATTAAGGTTATATAAAATGTGAACTTCATTGTTTTTATGTTTCTGTATTTTAAAATATTGTTATGAATGTGACTGTTGCTAATATATGCATTGAACAATGATAACATGATTATTATAAACATAGGGCTTTAACAAATCCAATTTACTCAGAAAAAGGAAGTGATGGCCTCATCTAGTATACTTTCCTCGTACGAAGCCCATTTGTTGGATCTTGTAAAGGAGGTGGCATCATTGGGCTTTTCTGTTGACCAAGCCCATGCCGAGGTTGAACATGTTATGCTTGAGAAGATCTGACTACAGGATAAGTGGATGTTAATAGAGATTACCACACGAACAATTTTATCTGAACCACCCCAATGTATTTAACCATCGCACACCTTACCCTTCAGTCTTATACGGGTGTTATAAGGGGTTATGTAATAAGACCCTATCACTTTGAATATTTACATTATATTTTTATAAATAATGTGTTTTCATATTATTATTGTTACTTTGTAAATAGTTTTTAAAGTAGAAATAGTATTTTTAGTCAATATTCAACTAAGAAATCTATTTTGACTAATTAATTGATTTTTGAATGAAATAATATTTTAATAAAAAATTATAATAATTAATTAATTTTTATTAAACATAAATGATCATATAATTTTATTAATGTAATTGTAATTTTTATTAAGGTTTGAAAGTCATTTTTGTCAAAACCCATGAGTTTTTGATAAATGTCAGTTTTTATTTTAAATGTAAAAATTCACATATTTAT
Organism: Viscum album; assembly: GCA_963277665.1. Lineage (NCBI taxonomy): Eukaryota > Viridiplantae > Streptophyta > Magnoliopsida > Santalales > Viscaceae > Viscum > Viscum album. The sequence continues at coordinate 883 of CAUJRU010001487.1, read as the reverse complement.
AAAATTATTTAGAAAAAATGAATATTATTTTTGGAATTAGAATTTCGATATTATCTAATGGTGAATTTTTCATAATTTTCTGATACAGTCGAATTTTTTTGTAAAAATTAAATACATTTTAAATATATAATGTGTTTTATGACATCATAAGAACCCAATAGTGAGGTAATAAAAAACAATAAATTTTATATTAGGACAATATATGCTCTATCTTAAAAATAATGTGATTTTATGTATGTTTGATGTATTTTAAAAAACTTTAGTTGACCCTCCAACAGTTATAAAACATTTCCCCTTTTTAAATTAATTTCCTTTAGAGTGTGACTTACCTCCACACAATCACCCTCAATATTTTATGAAGTTTGGAAATTTTCCATGTTAAATATTGTTTTCCACTCCCCTTTGGAAAATACCATGGTAAAAACATGGTTTGGATTGTGTTTCTGATTAGTTTAATGTGAGGTGTCCAAAAACATAATAATAAAGAATTCCATCTCATTTCCTATATAAACCCACCCAAGATCCCAGACCCTCGTCACTCAAAGCATTTTTAGTTCATCCAACCTCTTCCATACTCTCTCTAGAATCCTCCCAAGTTTCCATAATCTCCCAATAATCCTTTTTCAAGCCTCTCCCAAGCCTTTAGGACACACTACCAATAAGAGATTTCTTCCTTTCTCATTTTGTCCAATTTTCATTAAGTTGTTATTCAATTTTTTCAATTACAAATTTTGGGGTATGATTTCTCACCTCCCCCATACTGTACTATTTATTTTTGGATTATCGCATACTCCTTTATCTCTCATTAATTCCTCCCATTTACACCCGTTAACATGCGGAAATTTCATAAAGGATTTCCCTCTCCTCTTTTACATCCAAGTAA